>JAUUEG010213236.1:0-10059 GCA_032361445.1 Panulirus gracilis | reverse complement strand
AGAGAGAGAGAGAGAGAGAGAGAGAGAGAGAGAGAGAGAGAGAGAGAGAGAGAGATTCCAAATCTCTACAATTTGAGTCAGTGAACAATCCCAAGCCACGCCCGGGGTAGTTCGACATTATTCAATCAGTTATCCTTAACGACCCTTTACAATGCCTCGATCACAAAACCTGTGACAGCGGCAGCTGGTGCGTCTCTCCGTTTCTGCACGTCACTCGTACTATTTCACGAGTGGTAATTCCCAGTCACGTACATCATCCTATGACCACACTGCACGTCCCAGGAACTGTGGAGGGTGAAATGCTCTGATTCCGCCATCGACTTTTGGTATTCCTGTAGACAGTCTTGAGGTAAATAGTGATGAAACAGACCGACACTGGAGTTCCCTGTGTCGAATTCTATTGTTTGGATAATTCTGATGGCATCAGTAGGTAACAAACACATGCGATGGCGTTCCAGAATCTACAACTGTGTGTTAGTCATGCATGAGCTGGACACTAGTGGCTGTATTTCTAATAGACACTGTAGTGCAGGGTAGCAACGACTCCTTAGAAACATTCGGCACCACAAGATTCACTACAACAGTGAAGCAGTTTCACTAAACAGTACCGTTTACGATCGGAGAAGCAAAGCTTCCTCCCAAAGAGGAGGATTGTGGACATAAACATATCTCTGGGGAGCTGTCAGGAACTTGGAAAGATTGTGAGTGAAATTCTGACTACACTTGAGTGTGGTGAGGCAAGGGTAGAGTGTGGTGGCGTGAGATCCTAGCGTGCGGTGGGGAGGAGGAAGGAGAGCTGAGGTTAGGTAGAGAGGAAGGTCATGTTCAAGTGAGGTGATGGCGTCTAGCAAGGCTGTCTTCAACAAGATATGGTAGTGGGTTAACAAGGCAGTTGACTGACATGGTCCGGCTCTAGGATCGAGGCGTCGTCTCACCTTTCGTTATGGGGCTGGAACACCCAGTTCTCCCCAGCTCCAGAGAAGGCGCAGGTATACGTTACATACACCCCATACTAAGTGAAACAGAAGTAAAGACAACAGGTTAGGGGCCTGGTGAGGTGGGGTGTGTGTCATGTCAGCAGGAAGGGGTAAGGCCAAGAAGGAATGTACGGCGGGATTAAATCGAGACGAAAGGCAGGAAGAGGTAAGGCAAACCTTTGTTCGCTGAGGTGGGACTGAAACAGATGCGATGGTTGTGCCGACGAATGACATAGGGTAGGTAACGTCTCAGTCAGGGGCGTAACACAACTATAGTATGTTGTTACTGACTACAAGGCGGAGGTCGGCAGATCCAGCGTGAGGTAAATAACAGTAACGTTTACAAGACCTGGTCTGGCTCCACCCTTAACCTATGAGAAACAAGTAATGATCGAGAGCTCTGCTTTTAAGAAGTTCCCCTGTGATGAATACACTTCAGGCTCGTCATGCTTGCGCTACAGACGATCTACACAAAACGTGGTTCTCAAGGAGGAGTAAAAAACTGGTGAACGTTACTTAGTAACGTGTGTCAGTCTGAATACCGTGCCATACTATGAATAAAATGTCCAGAGATTCTGTTCCGTGTGAAATACCATTTTTCACAACAAAGCCATGGAGCCTTCCACCAGAGCTATCAATGGAATGCTTTGTGTCTGTACAGACAAACGAAGAATTCTAAAATGCAAAATAAAATAAAATACAATAAAAACCCTCTGCCACCATAAGCCTCCACACCAGAACCCACTTCTTCAGCAGCGTCACCTGCACACTCACACGCCTAGGAAATTCTGCCGAAGTAAACACTACCACTTCAGAAACGAGTTATTCCCCTGCAGGAGGGGGAGGGGGCACCCCTCGACCAGGTGTTTCCCTGGTGGTCGCCAGCCGGGGTACCCGTCCAGCCTGGCTCAGCTGCTGCTGATGGGGAGGTGGAGGAGGAGGGACTAGTGCGCCCAAACCGACCGCCCCTCCTCAGCAGCCGGATGCCTCCAAGCCGGCCAATGTACGCTTAATATCCTGCTCCCCTATCCCTAGCCCACTATATCTATCCCCCACCCCTCATTCTTAAAGTGTTTTCGCCTAAGCTCTGACTCGTGGTTCTCGTCCACACCATCCACGTTCAACGCCTTGAGGACAACGGTACGATCTTTGCCCATGACGATACAGCCCTTGGCTATGGCGTTCGACCCTTGAGCGTGACAGCCTGGCCTTTGACCTGACCTTAAGGTCAAAAGGGAGGCTATTGCACCCAAGGGTCGTACCGTCGTTGTCAAGAACCGAAACGTCGTCGCGTTCATTGATCATGGCTCGTAACGTCGTACTTAAGAATCGTACCGTCATGCTCAAGTGGTTAAGTTACAACATGGGTCTAGACAAGAGGAAAAAAGCAGATCTTGGCTAGTACCGAGTTACACATATCCCCCGGACAGATCGTGTGCGAATTTCACTCTCTTGTTGTATGTCAAGCTTTCTGTTGCATAGCAAGCTTTCACTTCAATCAAATCGACGCTAATGCACATTCCGGCAGAGGGAGAAATCAGCGCTCGCATCGCACTAGTACTGTAGAGAGACAATGCAGAGTTGATATCAAGCCTCAACCAGACGTACAGAGGGGAAACTTCTGAAGTCAACTGAGCTTCGCGAGTTACGATAATAACAGGTAAACAATAACAGATGAACCTCTCACAAGTACTGATTATGGATAGCTATACAAAGACACAAGCGAAAGTTAATGGCATGTTAACATACTTCAATACTCAATGGCTGTTTAGTGTTAGTATAGCAGCCTGAGCCATTATAATAGACTGATAAGACTCTTTAATAGACCAGGGGGGACAATACCCTCCTTCTTGATGGGATAAACAAGAAGCAGAGATGGAGGCGGCAGGGGCACCAGCAGCTGTCCCAGGGCCCCACCCCTGCATGTAGCGGGGTAAGGGGTGGGGGTGTGTGGGGGGGTGAGGAGGCGATACTGGCAGCAGCAACAGCAGCAGCAGTCCCCTCCTCCCACCCCCACCCAAACCACCCCCCAGCAAGTAGGGGAGGAGAGGAGGAGGGGGGAGGTGTGCTACCAGTGTGGCGGGGTCGTCAATAATGCAGACAACAGCCGCAGCTTCCGCCACATCTTGCACTCGGCGACCACTGCTGGTGTCCACCACAACCACACAGACACGCACACGCACACACACAATAGCAGTGCCCACCAACATTCCTCCAGTGCTTGCCAAGGACATCATCACCCATCTCCTGATGAGCGACCTCAGGACCCGTCTGTGTGGTGCTCTGGGCATCTTCCCATCGGCCAACCAGCACTGCACACCAACATTCCTCCAGTACTTGCCAAGGACACCCGGCTCTGAGCGGCTACCTAGAGGAGGGAGGAGGAGGGGGATGTCCGTATGGAGTCCCTGGTAACTTGTTACCAGTCAGCCCTACACCTCGTATTACTTGGTATCAGCTTCCATACTAACGACGTTCCTTCCTGGGTATTATCTGACTGTGATTCGGGCTTGGCGCCTTTCCATACCCTCCGGACTTTGCCCTTAAGAGGGTATTTCCGAGTGCGCGGGCCGGGAGCTGCGTGTTCCCACACAGATATATCCTGGTGAGGATGCCCTGTGTTCTTCGTGGAGGAGATTTTCTAGTGAGCCAACTGGAACTTCATGGGAAGCCTATGTGACTTCTGTGGCTCTACCCGAGACTGCGAAGTCCACCTCTTCCTCCTCCAGTGCGTCTCTTGGCTCCACTCTGCCCGCTAACTTCCAGGAAAGAATGACAAACCGAAACACAGCTGCGATGTGGCTCCAGCTCCACTACTGCTGGTGGGCTCCGTCACCTTGAATATATTAAATAATACCGAGGATTTAATAATTTCTGCGGAGGGCGGCCACACACACACACACACACACACACACACACAGCAGGAGAGGCTGGTCTGGCCTGGCCTGCTCTTACTGCTCCTTCCAGCACGTATATCCCAACACACCCACAGGAAATTGCAGGACAGACTACTTCAGCTCAGCTTCCATTACCAGCCCCGTGTAAAATGCTGCTCCATGCTGCGTGCGTTTGTAAGAGAGGAGCTTTCACTCCAGCCTAGCCAAATCCAGTTTACGTTCCAGAATATAGGCACTTTATAAAAGCTCATAAACATAACGGTGCGTCCCTTTGAGTACGGCTGTGCGACCCTTGGGTATGATGGCCTGGCCTCTGACCTGACTCTTACAGGTCAGGTCAAACCCCAGACCAGAATAACCTAAGACCTATCGACGTCTCAAGGGGTTAATCCTCGCCCAGGACTAAAAATGACGCCTGGAGAGCATCTGTACGAGGAGTGGCAAGTCTCTCCCTTGAAAGTCAGGTATACAAAACAAACGACAATGAATTTTCACGAAAAAAATTGGAAAAAAAATGAACATCTCCATCCCAATTCTTTCTAAGCTGCTACTAACAATAACATGGGTAAACTGGTGAATCTACTCCTGTTGCTTGTATGTGTTAATGTGGTGCCTAGAATTGTCTTATCCTGCATGTCAATCGTAGGGTTTTACTACATCATATCAAGACTAAGGTCTTATAATTCCTGCATGTCAATCGTAGGGGTTTTTACACATCATATCAAGACTAAGGTCTTATAATTCCTGCATGTCAATCGTAGGGTTTTTACTACATCATATCAAGACTAAGCTACTGACCCTACATACATCACACACTATCATCCTAATTATCTTACAGATTGTTGCCCCATCATTTCTCATAAGCAATCTTCTCGTACTTCTTTAATTTCGTTTGCTCCCTTCCTTCTTTCAAGGCCAGGCCTCGATGGGGACTTCCCGTCTGTAGCTGGCGAGCAATCGCAAAACCTGTGGGGAAGCCAGTGTCAACCGGTAAGGAATCTTCGTTACTGTGCATGACCTGACAGCGACCTCTCCTGCCGGTGAGGAACCATGCAGAAGGACCAGGGAGGGAAATACTCACCGGGTTGAAACAACCTGTTATGATGGAAGGACGCGTACTGCGCTGGAGTGGTATGGGGGCGGGCCTGAGCGAACAGGCTAGAATTATTGAAAGAATTGACACGTTCTTTAACCAGCTCCCCATTACTCTAACTCCTTAAGTACGACAGTATACGACGTTTGAGCATGAAGACACGGCCTATGAACACGATGAGACGACGTTGACCACAGACTCGCATGGGCTAGCCTAGCCCTAATAGAGTCGATGCCATCTTGGTGTCTTAAGGTGTAGCCTCCAAATGGAGGGAAAGTAGTAAACATACATAAAACACATCTTTCCCTTTTTTTTTCCAACTAATGTCGTGTAGTATAAACACCAGACCAGCTAACGTAACAATGATGTGAGTCGCAGTCCCAAGGACAAGTTTGCACACTGGAAATCCCGTATTTGTAATGATACAAATATAAAGTACAGGAAAACTAGCATAGCACTAAGTAACATTACAAAGCAAATTAAACTCAATGCTACAGGATGCTAACCACACCAAATCCAGCCCCTAACAGGAAATGCCTTGGTTCCCAAGGATCTAATTTCTAATGACTACAACTGACACCGAAAACCACAGTCATATATCACTCTCTGCAATTTCGTGGCCGATATCAATCATGTTTTTCACTGGCCTCGGAGACCAGGATGATGGTCAACTGAGGAACTAAATGCGACAAAGTATGAGACGTCAACACTTTTCTCTCTCTCTCACGGGAGGAGGGAGGTAAAAATATGTTGCAACGACTATGGATCATGAGACACTTTTCATCGACCATAGGGACACAAAGAGGAACACGCCGTCATGAACGAAAACATGATGGGCAGGGGATCCTACCTACGCACATCCCAAACAACAACAGGGAAAACTGATTGACGATGACGAAGTAAAAACGCTCGACCCTCAAATCTTGCTACATGTGACCGCCTACACTGATAAGGATGGTAACTGATTAGATATGCAAGATCACCCAGACCTTACAACAATATCAGATGCGGTAACAGTCAACCATGACTATGAGATTTAGCGGTTGACTATAAAGTTCGCAGATACAACTTACAATAAACACACTAAAAATCCTACATTGGGAGGCTACATGAACTGGGAGGATGAGACTGCCGTAACTAAATTAATAAAGGTCTTGTCATAGGCCAGCGTATCATATCCAAGAGTCGTACCGTCGTGCCCAAGAGATAAAAAAAAAAATATGTTTCTTCAATATCTGGAACGCCATGAAGTCTTGGCAATTCCTTTTACCAGCTGGATCGAAAAACAAGTAACTGGTCTACTGATTCCAAATGTGAGCGGCAGAGTTTCGCTATGCTATCAATAACAACAGTTCTACTTCTGAACTTCTGCTAGTGAAAACAACGTACAAGGTGGATCATTTAGACTCTCGTCTGAGCACTGTCATTTGTTACACACACGTGAAATAAATAACATTATTAAAAAAAACATTCATTACTGGTAAGCACAGAAATTAATGTTGAGGTCGTCTGCCAAGAGCTAAGAATAAAATTCTCCCCCGTGAGTCACTGTACAGTTGTTTTACAAATTTTGGATGTAAAAAACCACCGTAAAATGTAAGATGTAGCGGGGAGGGAACAGCAGACTTAGGTTTGGGAAGGTGCAACCAACGCGGGCAGCCAAGGGTGATGGTTGGACCACAGTCAAGTACCACAACTGTGACCCGTGCAGCCTAGCAGTCTGCCATCACACAAATCATCCGTGGAAAAAAAAGACAAAAAACTACAGAGCAAACATCTTAATGGCAATGGGTAGCTCTGACTTTCAACTTAACCTTTAAATGCAAATACGTTATGTAAAAGCATCTTGTTTACACTCCGAATTCTACCCTACATAAATCGCGAACATAAACAGTACCAAGAAATCATCGGACGTTTGTGCTGCATCTCAAACCATGTGGGTGTGCGAATTTATAAACGCCAGGAGAATTCTTTTTTCGATTTGATATGCACCCTCATCGACCACCACTCCCCACCACCAGTGCAACACCGCAAGCTTAGGGCTCAGACAAGGATGAAGGCAGAGGTATTCAAAACAGCCCTGCTACCGTAAGTTCCACAAGGTTTTCTACTAAGTATACGGAAAGTATGTAGAAAAAAAAAATAGGAGAGGCAACTCAAAGAGATTTTACATTTCTTAAACTGGGCCTGTGTGAGGGATACGCTGAAGCCGACCAGAGATGATAGGGATAGGCAGGAACACCTCTCTGTCTTAGTAGTCGAGGCTGCACACACGCCCAGGTGGCCACAGACGGCGTTACAACACAGGTAAGGAAGAGCGGGTCATTCACCGCCTTGCCTCACCATCCACACACACACACACACACACACACACCCGTCCCCAGCGAAGGCAACCTGCAAATTCGCTGCCCAGGGGGGTTCTACACATGCTGTGGTGAAGCTCTCTCTTTTCTTCTGATGGTACATCTTACTGCCACATATACGCAGCCATAAAACCTACCCCCACCGTCTGGAGTGGGGCCAACCTGGTATTCCCTGCAGTGTTCTGAAGTGGAGCGTGTGAGATGTGTACCTATTCGGTGAGGGGCGGGACAGGTGCGGTCCTATACCTGCCCCAGAGAAGTTCCTATATACACACACACACACACACCTCGCCCTCATTACCGTGCCCAGGGGGAGTAAATACCTCCTGCATGAAACACACGCTTATATTTCCGAACACCGAGTCTTGCAGTGATGCCAGATGTCAGATCCACCTTACAGACGTACAGTGGGGCATCTTTCTCTTGTTCGTACCAGTACTTGATCTCTGTACCGTACTACCATGACACCAATACTTGTTCAGCGTACCGTATTAACACAGTGCATATTTTTTGTTCGGTGTACCGTACTACCCTCAATGCAAATCCTTGTAGACTACATCGTAGTACCATCCTACTGTACCGCATTGCTATCAAACCATACTCATTCCCTGTACCGTATAACCATCGTACCAACATTCATTAACCGAATCGTGCTTATGACTTTACTACAGTACATTCTCTTCAAGCCACGCAAGTTAATTCATAAAACTATGTCACTAATTTCGAAAGAAAAACAAAAGTTTTTAAGTTTGCCAAAGAGCCTCGGCATCGCAACAAATCATCGCCACCTCCGCCCTTAAAAGTGTTTCCTCTGTAAACATCATGCTTCCCAACTTTAGGCATTTCTCCCTCGAGCATCTGATAAAACCACTGAACCATCCAGTATCTTCCTACGGCAACATGGCCTTTACCGCTAAGGACCGCCAACAGCTGCCAGTATAGTGTGGCAGTCTGGTCTTAGACCGAGGTGCACGGTTAGAGAGGAGCTCTGTAAACCAGCGTTAGTTTTACGATTGTATTGGGAGGGACTGGTGGCTGCACTAGGGTATGGTGTGAGGTACTGGTGACTGTAATGGAGTGTGGTGAGGTACTGGTGACTGTACTAGAGTGTGGTAAGGTACTGGTGACTGTACTGGGGTCTGGTGAGGTAAAGGTAACTGTATAGAGTAAGATGAGGTACTCGTGACTGAACCGGAGTATTGTGTGATGAAAATTTATGAGCGCTATCAAATAAAGTCAATAAGCATATATTAGCTCGACAATCGAGAGGGTGTTAAAGTTATGGCCACAGCAAAACATCTTTCAGTGCTACAGTCTACCCCATGCTTGAACACGGTACCAATTAACTACATCAGACACTAATACGCAAGTCAGATGTAGCGTAAAATTCCGGATGACTTAACAAAACCTGGTTCACGACTTCTTGAATCAAATCTGCCGTCCATGGCAAAAGAAGCTAGCTATTTCATATTAGTGGATAAATAAAAATGAGTAAAGTTTTCAGCAACATAGGCCAGGGTTGTGCAAAAACCTCTAATTGATTGTGAAATGGTCTTTATATGTCACCCTGACAATCTCTCTCTAAGCTACCAGAACCGTACTGTAATGCTCTGTGGGCACACTCCCACACAGCACCTACGATCGAAATCCGAGTCTTCGAAAGCTCCCACATGTGCTGGTACTCCGATAATACCGTCAATAACGCCAAAAGTCACGATGTTTTCAGACAAAATTATATGTCGAGCCATATGCCCAGGAAACGAAATAAAGAGTATTATAGCATGCTACATGAAGACGCGTTTACTTGTTAGCGCGAAGCGCTTCTGGCGTGCCTGGAAACGACGGTGTGGGATGTGAGGCACGTACCCGCTCGCGACAGCTGGTTTACCGTTTACAGTATACCGCAGTGTACAAGAACCCTATCTTGGTCTACCGTTCACATATCGATTCTACTGTGTGATAGCTATCATCATAAACATATAGACACACATACGGCAGACTAGGGACGATGAGGGGGTAGCACAAGTGTGGGTGGCGACTGTGGTCACTGTACATGAGGCTGGCTACCTTACTCACCTCCAATTCCAAGAAAATGACGCGTCTGTGTGATGGTGGGAGTGGGGTGGAGGAGGAAAGGGGGTGGGTTTGGAAGGTGAGGAAAAACAACATCACACGATCGTGACACAACATCACACGATCGTGACATTCTCATCATAAATACTCGAGGCGCTAAGTCGACATACTTGAGAAGGTCGGTGTCTTCAGTGTTCCATCCCCATATCATCATACTGACTGCGCCTAGTCATCATAAATCACGAGTTTTCCAACGTTTTGAACGAAGGGGTAATTAAGAGGTAATGACTAATCAGCCTCTCTCACTACAGTATAGGCATCAAGCCATCGTAACAGAAGGAGGGTTCGATTCACTGTACCCATCACACGTCAAAGTTCAGTGGATAAACACTTAGGTAAGGGTTAACCCTTCACCCCCACCCCCCTTTCCTTTCATCGCGTTCATTACGTGTCAAAAGGGCCACACATTCAACACACGAACGAAGTGGGCGCCATGATTCATTAATGAGACGCGTCAACACGAAACGATCGAGGGACGTTCAACACGAACGATCGAGGGACGGCCAACACGAACGATCGAGGGACGGTCAACACGAACGATCGACGGACGGTCAACACGAACGATCGAGGGACGGTCAACACGAAACGATCGAGGG
>JAUUEG010212906.1:0-10060 GCA_032361445.1 Panulirus gracilis | reverse complement strand
CGAAGACAACTAGGGGTGAGGGCTGCTGGTGTAGGAAGACAACAAGGGGTCAGGGCTGCTGGTGTATGAGGACAATTAGGGGTCTGGGCTGCTGGTGTAGGAAGACAGCTAGGGGTCAGGGCTGCTGGTGTGAGAAGACAGCTAGGGGTCAGGGCTGCTGGTGTAGGAAGACAGCTAGGGGTCAGGGCTGCTGGTGTAGGAAGACAGCTAGGGGTCAGGGCTGCCGGTGTAGGAAGAGAGCAAGGTTTGGGGCTGCTGGTGTAGGAAAACAGCAAGAATCGGGGCTGCTGGTGTAGGAAGACAGCTAAGCTAGGGATCAGGACTGCTGGGTGGCAAGGCAGCTGTTGGAGGAAAGCAGCCTGGGGACCAGGCTGCTGGGAGGCATGACAGCATGAGGGGAAGAGCAGGTGGTACAGAAAGGCAGCTAGGGGCCAGGGAAGCTAGAGAGGGACAGCAGCTAGGGGATGCATAGCAGCTTGTGAGGCCAGTCAGCTTGTTAGACAGGGCAGCTGGGAAGCATGGCAGCTGAGGGACGGTGACTGATGCATGATGTGCTACTTGCTCACATGGTATCATCCTTAAATCACTTTCAACCTGATTTAATGTCAACACTCTAAAGAAATAATTTGGTTTGTCAAAAGCTTTTGTGATCCTATTGAAATACCATTAAATATATAAGTAAAGACATTTTCCTAGGTGACTGAAGACATGACACCAACTCATCTTTGAAATATGCTTGAGTACTTGCACTAATGAGATAAAATCATACAACTCATCTTTGAAATATGCTTGAGTACTTGCACTAATGAGATAAAATCATAATCAGAAAATTACTTCTACATGATACATATAAATTCATACATTCCCTATCAAATAATCTGACCCACGCTTCAAAATCTAATTTCAATCACTTCTACTTTCACCACATATTCCCTCATTAAAACCTCAAGAATGTGTATTTTCAAAGCATATGAATAAAATCAAAAGCTATGCATAGACTGGCAAACTCTTCACATTCTAATGTATAAAGCCTCCAAAGAATATAATTAACGAAAATCCAACTCTCCTAGAATTATAAATCTAATAAACTCCCTCCCTTTTATTCTATCCAAATCAAAAGCATATTCACTTTACATATATGTTGTATATTAAAAGAATTTACATATACATAAAAAATTATGCGTGATTTTATCAAATGAGGGAACCACCAATATAGTCTCCAAACATCACTTACATTGAAAAATACTGATGTTTGTAAGGTCAAATCACTCTATGTGTTATATATATGGTATCATAGATCCAATACATTTTACAACTATGACACATCATACACAGAAAGGAGGACATTACCACATTCTAAAGATTATATGCATTTACTAACTCTGCAACATTTTGGCTTTAAACCATTTGGTGACTATATATACCTTACAATGGCTTCAGAAGACTTCCATTCCAAGTGTTCACTCTCTAATTAGGCTCGTTCAAGTTGCAGTTCAGACTTATGTATCCACCACTCTGTCTTGTCCAGTGGGCAGGCTGCGGAGTTTTCTCATAGCTAAAGGCAATGCATTAAAAAATTTGGGACACCTTTCTACTTCACAGAAAATATCTAACAATCTTCGAAGCACTGTGGAGTGCATAGCTTGTGGGGTCTTCTAAGCTCTTCACTCCCACAGCCCAGGCTGCTGGAATGAATCATTGGTCAACCAAGCTGTTGTGCGCAGCAGCCCTCAGGCTCACATAGGCTCCATTGCCTGGCTGGTTTAGTACACTTTGTTGGTACTTGTCTAATGCACTCTTGAGCTTCTCTACTGTGCATCCCATTCTATTTCTGATTGCAGATGGCAAGATGTTGAAGAGGTTTGGGCCTCAGATGTTTAAGGTGTTCTCTATCTATGTACATAATACATCTCTGGATATCTGAGGTAGTAAAAGAAAGGGGAACTGGAGGAGCACAAGTACAGTTCCTTGGGGTACTGAGCTTTTTACTAATTTGTCACAGATATGGCTTGGTTTACAGCTACATGTTGTGATCTACTAGTGAGAAAGTTCTATATCCCTCTTTCAATTTTTCCAGTTATTCCCATCTTATACATTTTAGGTGCTATGAAACTATGGTAAAATTTGCCAAATGCTTTTGCAAGGTCTGTGTAAATCACGTCAGCATTTTCTTTGTTTTCCAGAGATTCAACAATCTTAACATAATGGTTAGGCAATGGAGAAAGGCAAGATTTTCCTGCCCTGAAACCATGCTGTCCTGGATCATGTAGCTTGTTCACTTCCAAAATTCAATCAACTTGCCTCTCAGGACTCTTTCAAATACTTAATAATGTTCAATGTAATCCTATCTGCTGATAGCGAGTGATAACCTTCCCACCTTTCTGGTTATTCCTCCAAAATTCGTAAATACTTTCCCTCGTCTTTTCTTTTTCTGTTTCATAATTCTCTCTATATTTCAAATAAGGGCTGGCCTTGATGTTGACTTATGTCTATGAGTGGAGCCTAAAAATTTCCCCCTTAGGCTCAGTCCTCTGTTCTTAACGCTACCTCGCTAATGTGAGAAATGGCGAATACGTATGAAAATAAATATACACATAAAGCTATATCATGATCATATTTGTCAAAAGCTTTTGCAGAAAATGTGAATCACATCAGCATACAAGGTGACATAACATAATTGATTGATTGACTGATTGATTAAAAGAGTGGTACAGTGATCAATATCAGTGGCATGCAGAGTGCAAAAAGTGCAAAATGATCGTACTTATGCTTTCCAGTGCATGATATCTCAACGTATTCCAGTTAGAGGATGTCTCCTTGCCCGATGTCATCCCTATTTATACTTTGCAGTTTCCCAGTTAGGGGATGTTTCCTCGCCCAGAATCTTATTCCATGAAGTTTGCTTAACGTATGTCTTGGGACTCTTGAAAAAATCTTAATAAAGCAGTGCTACTGGCCAGTATCAACTGATGGTTTATGAACAGAAATAACCAATTTAAAATCATCAATCATGAAAACTAACATTTCCACGATATCATTTAAGAAATACAAAACTTCTGATGCCACAGTTGTGGCTTTAATATACAATCCCATTCCTCCATATCCTTCCAATACTGTCACACTTGTACAGGTTATAATCTGGGATCAACCTCATAGTACATGCGTGCGAATTTCCTCATAAAGATGCTTATTTAGTCAGTGAAAGATTAAAAAATCATTCCACCTGCTTAGCAAGGCTGCATTATGGTCAATGGATGAAAGGACTAGTCTCATCGAAGCAATTCTTACTTCTAAGAACTGAGTCATTAAGGCCATCAATGTCAAGCTACATCCACCAAAAAAAAAATATTCAACATCTTCAAGTGTTAGATAGAATATTAAGACCATAAACTGTCTCACTATGCAAATCACTCTTACAGCCTTGCAGCTAGCTACATGAGCCATATAAAAGGGCTCCTGGGGATATAAAGGAAAAAAGAACAAAAAAATCTAGAATATTATGTTACCCTGCCATGCTCCAATCAGTTGGCAACTGAGTCCTTAATGTGCTGTGATCTAAGTTTATAAGTTCTAATTTCTTGTACAAGCAAGCAAGGGATTTTTTCCCCTCTTTCCTTATATGTTCAAACATACGTGCCCTAAAAAACGTTTTTGCGGATGCATACAAGGCCTTGCTCTTGTTAGTTACCTGTTAACTTTAACACATATATATCATTTGTTCGTACCAAAATGCGAGCCTGAAATTATCAGTTACAGCAATGTCTTTAACCCAAACTAAAGAAACTGAAGCCTTTTATTTCACATATGGTTTATTGCCATCCCATCTTTACGGTAAGGTTCTTTGTATTCAAGCATCCAAATTTTCTGTGTATGACACTATCTATGTGTGAATCATTAGAGCAAGTACCATAAGCAAATAAAAACATCAAAACATCAGAAAGATAATGGTGTATCATGTCAATGAAAGGGATAACAACCTTTTGGGCCTAATCAAATATGATCAAGCATTACATAAAATACATAACATCTAAAACAAATAACAATAACACTCATAAGGTATCTATTATCATTACGAATAAAAACTTACATTAGATATCAAATACACACAATAATATATTTCATGTGAAAAATAATCATAAGAAGGGGAGAAAAGAGAAGAAAGTAGTATTTACAAGTGTCAAGATGTCTACCAAATTCTACTATTTACAGAAGTCAAGTACAGGACGTTTTAATTCTCCAATGGAATGAACTTGAAAAAAAAATCATATCAATAAACTCTATTGCCTTATCAATAATAAAACATAAAACAACATATTAACTGGGAGAAGAAAAGTACGGTAATGAAAAATGTTGTTATACAGTGTTATTGTGATAAAAAATTCTAAATTCAGGAATTCTTAGTGTCTTACTTTTGATATCTTGTGAAATGAAATTCTCAACATATGTATCTTTGATAATTAATTCTAAATTCAGGAATTCTTAGCGTTTTACTTTTGATATCTTGCAAAATTAAATTCTCCACATATGTATCTTCTTAATCAAAAAGTAAGATGGCCAAGTCATATTTTTCTGTCTTCATTAAGATCATAGCACATAACTCTAAGCTCTTTTATAAAGAAACTTGAGGGACAATAAAAATAATTGCTTGAGAACTGGGCATGTAGGTTTACCATTTCATCTATAAACATCAGAATAAACGGAAGCTTTTAACAATTCCTATTTGAATCCTTAAATTTTGAACAAAGTAATTGAAGATGCTTATGACATTCAAAATACACACAACTAAGACAACTTTGTGCTAATAGTGCAAAATACCATAAAGAAGTACCAAAAGAAAACTTGAGGAATTTGGTTTAGCAACAGTCCTGTCAAGAGTTACATAAAAGAATGCCAACGAGCTCATCGATTTGAAAGAAACTGCATACCATGACATCTCTCTTAGCCTAATACCCGAACATAAGTTTATGAACCCGAACTTCTCATTATTCAGCACTTGCAAAAGAACAAGTTTTCTTAATCACTGTAATATACAAATTCTGACAGCTAAATACCCTTAAATCTGATCACTTCATTACCTCCACAAGGGAGACCTCAGAGCAAGCAAAAAGTCTCTCATGTAATGTTGTTAAGGCAGACACAAAGGGGAACACATAATTTCCCACACATCCTATATGCACAGTGGTGAGGACATAAAAATCTACTCATTTAAAAAAATGGTCCATAGCCTACTGTTTTCAAAATAAGAGAAGTCTTAAATGAATGTCAGTAAGCTTAAGAGGTATTTGTGCAATATCTGAAAGGCATGATTATGGTATCAAGACCAACTTCATATGCCTTTCTTTCATAATGCATAAAAGTTTGCCCTGTGACATAAATACACATTATCATAATCAACAGCTAAAATGTTATGGTGTCAGATTTGTAGAGTAAGACCCAAACTAAACACAGCAAAATGCCTATCCTTTGCAGACAACAGAATGAGTGAGGAGGCATGGCAAGTAAGAAAAACATGAAAAACAGTGGTCAAAAACATTCCACTGCACAGCATAAAAAGAGCAGAAAAGCAGTATCATATCACTGTAGGTGGGAATTGCTGACAGAACTTTATCATATTTCATGATAATGTGCAGCAAACAATTTTGAACCATGACATCCATTTTGCTAACCTGACTGATCATAACAAAAGAAAAACTAGAAACTTCTTTACCAAATATAAAAGACGAACATCAATAGTCAATATATCATAATATAAACAGAAGGAAAAAATGCCACACTCCAGTCTAAATTCAACGGCTAGTCTTCTAAAACCCAGATTTTCATACTTTTTTCCAATTGTAAAATGATCTCCCAACCCATTTATCTTTTGGATTCTTTTCATAGCTAATGTTCCTCATTCCTGTTCCTACTGATCACTACTACCTAACACTCCTGCCTCAAAGTTCCTTCCTACTATTGCTCCTACCATTTTGCCAAAAGGCAAAGCTAGCATACAGTACTGAGAGTAGGGAAATCTAGAGTAATGTAGAATGAGCCATGTGAGTTTGGTGTTGTCAACTGTTAAGTATGACAAAGAAAGATTGGACAGAATGCCAATAACCCACATGTGGGTGAGGCAGAAAGACAACCTAGCCAACATTATTCACTTCAGTGGTTAGAAAATTTGTTGACAGGTATTAAACAAACAGCAGTGATTACTGGATAAGCCTCAGAATGGTCAGATGCACCAAATAATGTATTACAGGGAAGAGTCTTAGGACCAATTCTCTTTCTCAAACATATCAATGACACTAACAATGGGCTATGCCGTAAAATATCCAAATCTATGGATGACTTAAAGCAATGAAGTAAGGCTGAGAAGTGGCAAACAAGTCTTAATACAACTGAGTGTAAAGTTCTACAAAAAAAAAAAAGTCAATTTTGTAGAGCTACATAATGGTATGCAGTTCCTCCTATTTTGATTGAATTAGAATTGTATCATCATAACATTAGATATGTGCTATCATCATAATGATGTATTAGGAATTTGGGAAATGCAGTACTGGTACTAGAGAAGATCATCAACTGACTTGAAGTTTTTTGAATCGTTACGCGACACATCATGATCCTACACAAATTCCACGCTCAATTCGGCAAAATCTTTAAATTTTGGGGGAATCAATATCAAGACACCCATAATGTAGGAAAGCTAAAAGCACAGCAAGAGAGGATACAAAACAGATTGCTGGAAACAAAGGATAATGTGAGTAAAGTATGGCTATGAAGCCATTTTTACCTGGTTCGTTGACCTGAAGGGATGGAGAGTGGGGTTCTGATGACTCAGGTGAGGAACAATAACCATCACCAACATAGTCTTGTGGAGAGA
The DNA here is from genome assembly GCA_032361445.1 of Panulirus gracilis. Lineage (NCBI taxonomy): Eukaryota > Metazoa > Arthropoda > Malacostraca > Decapoda > Palinuridae > Panulirus > Panulirus gracilis. Next base: position 3,198 of record JAUUEG010212906.1, on the reverse strand, counting down.
GGGCAGGGGGTTGCACAGTCATGGGGACAGTAGGGGCAGCAGCTAAGCTTGACGGTGCCTGAGGAACTACACCGACACCTGACCCAACAAGAGGGGTGTCAGGGGAAGATGGTGCCTTTGGAGACAAGCTGTTGTTATTACAGGTACTATTACTACTGCTGCTGGTGCTGCTGTTATGATCAGCACTCCCACTACTGCCCCCACTACGATTTGCAGCATTGGCTTTAGCATTTTCTTCTACAGGGATTCCATTCTCATTCAAAAACTCATCAAGATCCATGTATTCCAGCTGCAAAAAAAGAAATATACTATCACTATGGAGATTCATTACAAAGTAATTAGCATACCATTACAGAAAATGTCACAAAACACATTTTTGTACCTATGTAAACTAACTCTCTGTAAGATTGCATCTGACAGTGATTTGTGATGATAACTAACCTACACTATCTATCTATACACCTGATACCTATTCCCTTTGGGAACTCCCTCGAGGGGGTGGCCATGGCTAAAGAGTCTCCATAACTGGTGAACTCCAATGCCAATTCTTAGCCTTTTGTGACTCACCCTTAGCGGGCCACTGGCACAGGGCAACTCTAGCATAGCATTTTTAGAGGCTGTACTAACAGACAGATAGATGGACAGACAGTCTCTATTTGTCAAAGCAAGGAGCATAATGTTGTGCTTCCACTGCAGTTGAGTAAACTCAAGTATGGTTGTGCTTCCGCTGCAGTTGAGTAAACTCAAGTATGATTTATGTGTTTTTATTCAAAATTCTATTAACTTCAAGCATGACATTTATATGAACTAACTCCTTTGGCTCCATATATGGATGCCAAAGGAAACAAATTTCCCAATAATATAATTTCTACATTAATAATGGAAATTATTATGACATTTTCACATTTCTAATAAGACTGAAAATTCCACATATGACATAAAAATCCCAAAACAAATATAGTACCATATCTATCTATCTATTTTACTATTTATCATTCTATTTCTTTGATGCCTGTTCCTTGGGGAACTCCCTCGAGGGGAGGATCATGGCAGAACAGACTCCATAACTAGTGAACTCCTGTGCCACTTCTAAGTATACATACGTGTACTATGCACTATATACTATAGTATAACAATGTGAAAATATCTCAATGATTGTCAATAAATGGTATAAATTCATGAAAAAATATCTCATTCATAATCATAGCATCCTGACAAAATATATTTTCATAAAAGAGTTAGGAGCTTTAAATTCTAAATCTTTACATTTGGAAAAATTCAGCCTGATATATGGCTAAGCTCCATCAAAGCAACGCACTTTTTAAATAATGTTGATGAAATTGAAACAACACATGCAACACAAAAAATCTATGACTCGACTGCAGTCAAGTTGCATAGCTAAACGGCTAATTTGTGCTAATACAATGTTGCAATGAAGCAATATAAATGATAAAATGGAATAGTAAACTCAGTTGTGCTAGCACTGTCATGTTAATGCCCAAACTTCAGAAATACCTTACAGTGGCAGTACAACAAATCAAATTCAAACAAGTTCTACATTTTTGTAATCTTGGAGAAGTACTGACCATCGTTTATTGAAAAATACACATTATAATTCTTTATACCCTAAACCTGAGAAAGTAGGAACTTTTCTATCTGGAGTAAAAAGTCTAAAATTGGGGAATAATTCAACTAAAAATTTATAATACATTCTGTAACTTATGAACCTTTCTCCTGAACTCACACAGCTAAATCATAATTCAAGCACTAGGACCATATATCAACCAAATTTCTGACAGAAAACTAGTGTTTACCCTTGGACCACACCTCTATCTATATCTATGGATAAATCTTTACAGAGATAGGAACAAAATGGTGATTATTAATGAGAACATTTAGGAAGCATATTTTCAGTAAAAATGTGATACTTATATCACCATCAATAAAAAGAACCTCACATTCCCCAACGAAATCATTTACATCAATAAACTGTCACACTATCATACTAATCTACATGAAAATAAAATACCAAAAGAAAGGGGAAGCAAATGTAATTATCGCTAAAAACCATGCTAATCTTAATACTATTGAGGACTCGATATCAAAACTTACGGAGACTTTGAGATCCGAGTCGTAGGTGAGCGTCTTGTCCCACAGGGTTGGCCCAAGGAAGGCAGCCCCTGCATTATATTGCTCCCATTCCCCGCCCTCTTTTTTCTCCACGTCATCCTTCCCACCACTCTTTCCTGCAATGTAACAAAATGCATTCTTAAAAAGTTATATTAGTACAAAATGTCTTTATCATAAGACATACACACACACACAGAGTTGATTCTAATCACTTTCTCATAAATGAGGGAGTAAATACACCCTATTGGTAAGATTACCAACTACAATGCACACATACAGCTGCATAACCTCAAATCAAGCTAATCATTGTTCTTATTTTCAACACTAATCCACATTAACTTCATAATCAGCACAGAAATGGCTACCAGCTCTATTTTAGACCATCTGATTAAAAATTAATGATTGAAGCTTCAAGCATCATTCCTTTAACTATCTAATGATGTAGGATACTATTTAGCATTAGAAATGTAAAATAATTATAACAATAATAATAAAAATAATAATGAAATAAAACTGTTTTCCCGTCTAGCATACGAAATTATTGAACTCACACGTAACTCTGGCAGTTAATCCTCGTACAGTCATGGAATCACCCTCACCATTAATGTAATCAACTATATTCAAGGTAACTACATCACTATCAAATTTAATACGGATTGCTCTAATGTAAACAGTTTCTGTAGTAACATGAGCCCAACGAAAAAGCCATATGCATAATCAAACTCAAAATACACACAGTTGTATACTTCAGATGACGTTGCAGTTCTTTTTATCTTCTTTATCAGTCATTCAAGTGAACATTTTCTTTTTCAGTCACTTAAATGAACCTTTAACGGACAACCAATAATTATGGGCAATGATAGTGATATCATCCTTAACATTAATACTAATACATTCGCTTCTCAATGCTCAAAATTTATCCATTTTAAGATCTTTAACCCTGCCAGATTGCAGTCTCCATACCTCCAAACCTGCCCAGTGGAGAGATCATGTAATCCTTCAAGATAGCTTACCCACACAAATTGTCAATGTTATACAATTTCTTCTCTATCTATTAACTATGTCCAA
>JAUUEG010212465.1:0-10063 GCA_032361445.1 Panulirus gracilis | reverse complement strand
GCATAGGCATTAATTACAAAGAATGAGTGCAAGTGATGGGAGATGCACAAGGGAAAGTGGAAGTAAGTCAAAGCAGAATGTGCAGGGGCCAAAAAAGAGGGCAAATGAGAGTTCTGGTGACCAAGCATCAGGAGATTTCAGGAAGAACAAGAAAATCTTTTGGAAGAAGGTTTATAGTGTAATAAACATGAGAGCCAATGGGAACATTCATGAAAGTGGTAATGGGGTTTGTGGTAACAGGCAGAGAACTGGATATCAGACTCCAATAAAACACTTAAAATCAAAATGATGTTGATGATGCCTTGTAAGTAACAAAATAAAGGATAATGCTGGTGAATTTCACCCAGCAAATATAAAACTAAAGATCAATGAGAAGACTGTGAGATCCAAGATGTTTACGAAAATGGGAGCAGAGGAGAGGTTCTAAGACTTCAGAATAAAATTCACAAAGTAACAGGGCAAACAACTGGAAGGACTTTATCAGTCACCCTTCTTTGAAGCATGCTGTAACAATGCATGTCTACCTATCTATATATCCGTGATGCTTGTTCCAACTGGAACTCCCTCAAAGGTGTGGCCATGGCAACAGAGTCTCCATAACTTGTGAACTTTAGTGCTGCTGCTTAGCCTTTAGTGCCTCACCTTTAATAGGCCACTAGCAGAGGGCAGCTCTAGTGCAGTGTTTGCAAAGGCTCCTACCTCATCTTCCTACTGACTACTTCTACCTAATGCTCCTACCTACTACTTCTACCTAAAGTTTCTACTTAATGCTTCTGCCTTAATATTCCTACCTACTACATCTATCTACTGATCCTACCATTTTTCCAAAAGGCAGGGTTAGTACACAGTGCTCACCGCAGGGAAATCTAGAGTTACAAAGAATGATCTGAGTGAGTTAAGCATTGTCAAATGTTATGTATGATCATGAGAGTTTGTGTGTTTGTGGACAGAATGTCATTAGTCCATGTCTGGGTGAGGCAGAAAGAAAAGAAAGCTACCTGGGTTAGAGAGAAGTGCAATCTTACAATCAGTGAAGTGCTACCTCACTACACAGCTGTCCCTAACCCTCCCGATACCCAGGTTGGAAGTACTGGAAGTACTAGTTGTTGGTTGCCTACCATCTACCAACAACAACATACATGTTTTCAAGATAACTTAGTTTTCTTTAATAGGTTTTTTTCTAAAAAAAAAAAAAGCAAAATAGGCAAGTAGGCACAGGTACAACATCTTAGGCATACAACTTCTCAAAATGACAAGGATGAATGCCATCTAATCTATACACCCTACATGTGTCTGAAGATAATAGTCCTTTTATAAATATTATTCTAATATAAAGAACATTAGAAAAAATCTTATAAAAACATGGAAATATCTTCTTTCTTTCCTCTATAATTGTTTGTTACTTTCTGTGTTAGTGAGACAACCAGAATATCTACAGAAGATATGATCAGAGACTAGTACAGTACAAAGAAACTTATTTTGTCATTTCATCCTGCAAGAATTATAGTAAAAATATATTCTTTATACCTGACTGCCCTTTCACACTTTGGAGACACTAGGAACAAACAAGGGTCTCAGAGGAAAAATCATCACTTGGCTCCTTTTGTTCCTACTTTCAAAATGTAATGATAAAGAAGGGAATGGTTTCCAATCCCTCTTAGTTGCCTTCTATAACATGAGAGAGATACATGGGTAGCATTTTTTCTCAGTTGTCCCTAAGGATAACTATACATAAATAAAGTAAATAAAACATACCATTGATGATGCCAAGACAGTGAAGTTGAATGACTGAACTTCTTCAAAATCCACTGGCATATCCAAAGACACCATTCCTGAGGCAGGGTTTATAACAAAGGGATTGCGTCTTGATTCCCCAATGAAGGAAAAGACAACACCCAATCGACTTTCTGCTTCAAGAACACCAAGGTAATCACCGACATGAGCATTTTCACTAACTTCAAACACATAAACCTTCCTCAAGAACCTGTAGAGGTGTAGAATCAAATTAATATTCACCATATGAAAATCTAGAACCAATGATAATCTATTAAACATATAAGCTTTCTTCAACAACCTACAAAAGTATATACAGTGATCAAATCAATATTCACTATATGAAAATCTAAACCATGTGATATTCTTCTATGAAATGCGTTCAAGTTAAGAGATGACTGAAGTAAGTACACAAAATTCTACCAGAAAAGAATTGTGATACAGACATTTAAATACTACAGAAACATTTCCTGCAATACTATACCTGGGAGGAGCTCCATTTGCAATTTTCACAAGAATGTTAACATTTACATGCGAATGCCGAGGTGGGGAACCATTATCACTTCCACGAACAGCTAACCAATACTCGGGCATCTCCTGACGGTCAACAGGTCTAGCCAAGGATATGATTCCAGTCTCTGGATCCAAGCTGAAGACACCACCAATGTTCCCTATAAAAGAATCAAAGAAATATCAAATATGCACCCTTTTACAGATAATGATAAAAAGAATAGCCCTTGCTATAACTCTAAAGCATTCATTCTTTCATTCAGAAGACTATCTACACTTTTCAAAAAGAAAAAAAAGGTCCTTCTATAATGCTAAATTTTTTGTCATACATACACTCATTGTATCAGATTTTGACCTGAAAGCCCATCTATGTTATGTTTAATTCAATAAAAATGATGAGACTGCAGAAATTAAGAAGGGTGACACTCTAGTCCATGGTTGCACAACTGGAGGCCTATGGGACACACGTGGCTCTCAACTAAATGAAGAACAGCCCACAATGCTGTATGGAAGACTGAACAAAATATCATCAAACTACCAATTACTCAACTTCTGTAAATGGATGACTCAACACCAGTTAAAATACTTGCTCGAGAAGGCTGCTATTTCTATATGCTTATTAAGCTCCACTTACATCAGTGAACAAACATTCACTCTCATGAATTAGCGAATCAAAGGCTTGATAGAGATTGAACAATGACAATCTGCACCTCATTCTACAACTAGCGACTGAAATTTGATCCGAATATCATGCACAGGCAAAAGTCACAGATAAGCCATTCTCTGAATTATGAGTATATTTTTGTTTTTCTCTCTATAAGTTTAGCCTAATAATTAATCAAATCCAGTCTATCTATTTTTTTATGGCTGACAGGCTACAGAAGAGAATGAACTGCAGTTTATTTTCTTTGCACATATCTACCATTTCCCAGATTAGCGAGGTAGAGTCAAGAACAGACGACAGCCTCATAGGGAAAAATCCCCACTTGAACCATGTTCCTGTTGCTTCATTTTGAAAAGTAAAACAGGGAGGAAGGATTTCCAGCCCCACTGCATCTCATCCCTTTTAGTCATCTTCTATGACTCACAGAAAATACATGGGAAGTATTCTTTCTCCCTTATCCTCAGGGGCAATGAATTGTACTTGTACTGCATCAAAAATAAACTAAGGCAATATATGACTTAACTGCTTAAAAATCATGGCACATAAAAGTTATGTGTCCCAAAAGTAAAAAGGTTGTGTAACCTTGCTTTAGGCATATCAATCCACTTGTCCTTATCATAGTAACCAGAATTTAGTCTTTAAGAGTTTACTGAAAACCACATACTCAACCACAAAAACAAAGAAGCCCAACTTATATCTTGATTGGTTTTCATCAGACACAAAACAAGGGCCTCCTCAAGACTTAATTTACTGTATTTCTCTGAATTTGAGAAAATTCTCCCAAAATGAACATAGTAAACTTTCTAAACTGAACACGTAAAACTAATGCCCAAGATCAAGACTGTTTACCTCTAAAGGAATGGTCTAATAATAACTTATGCACACAAGGGATACTGTTTGGAAGGGAAAAGGTATTATGCCTACACAAAAAAGCAAGATTCAAACAAGGGAGACATTAGGCCTGAGATAACAGCAAAGCAAAGGACCCATAGCTTAAAAAAGTATCCACTGGGGCAAAGGATGCAAATATAAACACTGAATTTTTGGCATTGCCCTAAAGATATTTCATTATTCAACAAGAGAACCGAAGGATATAGTATTCAACCCGTTAACATCTCACACGCAATGAAATAATTCCCATAAATTAAGAAAGCATGAGATTTTGACTCATGTTCCCTGCAAAGTGTCTTCTGACAAATGTAAATTATTTACTGCCTGACCAAGATATATGTACTTCACTGTATGAGCTTAAGCCTGCTAAGTCTATTCAAATGCAAGGAATGTAAACTGCAGTCAAACAATGGTTTTCATTGACCTTATCTCTTCTGAAACAGGTGACTTTTGTATTAAGTTTCATCAGAGCAAGTGAATGGCCACACATCATCACATCAAAAAACAATGGGTTTCTACCTCATCAAAAAGATGGTTTTGCATCCTGATATCCATGAAAAAAGGGCCAACATAATCTTTCTCCTACAAAGCTAATAAGGACAGGACATATTTACAGCCACTGTAAAGAGGTTAAAGTCATTGTGAGAACAGAAGGCCTTGGAAACTAATGAATATTCAGGGATAATAAAATTACAGGGGAAAACAAAGGACTTATTGTTTCCTATCATCATTATCATATCATCATCATCAACTATAAAAAGCCTGTTATGTGTACCATGCAGACCGTAACACATCCTCTCCTCCTGTATTAATCATGTTAACAGGTTTCCTATCATCCCCATCGTCTTGCCATCTTGCCCCTCAAGATGGCGTCTGAGCCTCACTTACCCCCTGCCCTCACACGTCATTTCCAGCCCAGGACGATTGAAAATTCCCCGCCAATACATTTTGGCGGGAGGAGTAACGGCCGACCGCTGCGGTGAGGGACCGGTAGCGGAGGAGGTAATGACCTGGCTCACTTGAGTCTGCAAGTGGAATTAGGGTGTAGAGAGGCGCCATCGAGGTGGGTCCTGATGGTCCTCACTCGACCTCCGCACCCCGAGGTCGTGGGTTCGACTAATGGTGATGAGGAGGTACCGGGGAGTGTGTGTGTGTGTGTGTGTGTGTGTGTGTGTGTGTGTGTGTGTGTGTGTGTGATGGTTCCCAAGGGGGTTGAGGAAGACCCTGCCTCCTTAGACTAATCTCGATCGCAGTGGTGATGCCGTTGATCCTCCACTGCTTAAAGTGGTGGATGATTGGGTTATTCTAAGTGGTCATGAGTGAGGTGGGTGGGTGTGTGGACGTGTTTTGTTCAGTCACTCCTTAAAAAAGAAAAACATTAGGTAAATACTACGGCTGTATTGAAATACCTTCAGTCACTCCTTCAAAAACCATGTGGTAAATACTACGGCCATATCGAAATGTCGTTATAATCTCACTTAGATTCGCTAAGTAAGACAGACAACTTCAGATTTTCATGGTATTAGATTTACAAAGATGACTACATCCGTTTTCCTTTTTCGCACATATCACAACCTCCATTTTCTGTGTCAGGAAGTGACGCGAGGTTTTCAGTAATGAAATCTGGTGTTATATGACCGGAGACTTTTCTAAAAATTTCAAATAAGCTAAGAAATTTTTTTTTCTTTGATCATTATTTTTTTTGAGAGAGAGAGAGCAGTGTATGATTTTTATGATCCAAGAACAGTAAAGTTGGCCAAATATACTTAAAATCTATCCCTTTCTTTGGACCCTTTTTATAAATACCAAATCTAATTCTCCCTCACAGGCATGAGAAATGCTTTTTCTTACTCGTAGTAAATATTCACTGTAAAATAGTGAGCTAAAGTAGACTATAATGATAGACAGCTATAGTTCTGATCAAGACGTAAGTGCTAGTTATTTTTGGGTTAAAGGCTTCAATTATAGAGAGCTATAGTTCTATATCAGGCTCCAGTGATAGCTATAGTCCTGTTCAAGACTTCAGTGATAGACAGCTGTACTTCAGATAAAAACTTCAGTGATAGACAGCTATAGTTCAGTTCAAGTCTTCAGCTGGAGTCTTGGTGCAATTCTCACCCCATCTGCCATATAGCGGGTCGATCTTGAGCAGCTCAGAAGGAAATGATTCCCATTTACCTAAGCGAGAAATTTCGAATGAGCTTCCCGACTGCTGATGTGGGGCTATCATAGGTCTGAATAAGCTTGCCTTCACACAACACCGGTGCAGGGAGGCGAGGGCAGGGGATGGGTGGCGAATGGATTTGTGGTGGAGGGTAAAGGAGGGAAGATTACGGGGATGATTGGGAGGGAAGGGAGGGAGGTAGTCGTGGAGGGAATGGGGCTTGTGGGAGGAGGGCAGATGGAGCAGTGGTTGAGGGTTGGACATGGAGGATCACAGACGCCGACGACATGTCGTGGATGTAATCGACGACTCTCTCTAGGTCCATCAGCCTCGCCACCATCACCTCTGATGGTGAGGAATGCTTCTAACCTTCACCATCATCATCACTATCACCATCCACTCCACTACCACCACCACCACGGCTGGCCGGTTATCAGCTTATCAGCGGGGTGGTAGGAGCGTGGGTGTTAATTTCCTTGTGTCATAAGGTGAGTGACAAGAGACAAGCCGCCGACCCCACGCTGACGGGGACCCATCAGCTGGCTGGGGCAGGGCAGGAAGGGGAGGGGCGCTGGGGCAGGGAGAAGCGAAGGGAAGGGAGGGAGAAGACTCTGCAAAGATTTAGGGAGAAGGAGAAAAGGGCGGCGAGATAGCTAAGAGTTATGGAAGAAGGGAGAAGACTGCATGGGGTGAGTTAGAAATCAAAATGCAAGGGCTTCGATCTCTTACCTAGTGAAGGCTGGCCAAGAAAGGGAGCTACTGGCTCTAGGGGCAACGACTTCAGGGGACTTCGAGAGCCTGGAGGGAGGGAGATCTGAGGAGGCCATCGGGCTGGGAGGAAGGAGGATACACATACAAAATTTGACCGTCCTAAAGATAAGACAGTCACCCCATCCCACGTTACTCTGAGGTTCTTGTATTCTTGGAGCGCCACAAGTCCCACCTCGTCCTCAGCTCGAGAGCTTGTCCTAACCTGAGACCTGACGACCTCCTCGAGTACGGGCGTCGACCAGACCTGACGACCTCCTCGGGTACGGGAGTCGACCATGGCTGTTTTAAAAACACAGATCCAGAAAAGTTCCCACAGAATCTCTCTCTCTCTCTCTCTCTCTCTCTCTCTCTCTCTCTCTCTCTCTCCCGCGTCGAACGCAGGCACACGACAGACATTCCTGCGTCGGAGCAGATACCATCTCTTCCTTGTAGGACCATCGTTCCTTTACGCGTAGACGGGGAGGCCTAGCCTTACATCACAGATCTGTTTACAACATGAAATATGTTATGTGTAAGATCAGCTGTTGGTGGCACTGCCTCATTCAGGCGGGAGAGGGTAAACAGGTGCAGGTAAATCTCCTTAATGTATCATTAACTTTATATGAAAAAACATCATCAGCGTCCAGGGCGTCGTAGATGAAACGTATATGAAGAGATTTAACGTTGTTCTCTCTCTCTCTCTCTCTCTCTCTCTCTCTCTCTCTCTCTCTCTCTCCCTCCCTCTCCCCCCTGGTGGATGTGAGTGCCATGTTCCCCTTATTGGCTGAAGGACGTATACTAACTGCCCAAGGTTGACGTATCATGACCGTGTGATGAGCAACCGCACGGACCTGGCCAAACGACAGGCCAACACACACCGTAGGGCAAGCCACAGTGCAAAGGCTCCGAGAGGTTTGTTGTCATCCATCCACCAGCTGGTCAACCCAACGCCAAAGCTTCGTCACACTAACTCAACAACACGGTCTCACAGGGGTTACTGTGGTGAGAAGGGAGGGGACAGCCACCTACTTCCCCCAACCTCCATTGTCATTACGAAGTGTGTGTGGGGAGGAGGAGGAGGAGGTCATACATTCTTCGGAGTTGTTATATTACCAGTACGGGGGATCTAACGGCGTGGTATTGTATACAAAATGTGGTGTTTACTTCTTAACCTTACGTGTGCACAACCTCAGTCATGTACGCAGGGGGTCTGTGATGCCCACCTGAAGGACAAGTGTAGTTTGTAAATCATAATCCTTGTAAACAAAAATGTAAATTACTCTCTTCATTTACGACTTACAGATACCCTAGACACACACACACACACACACACACACACACACACACCTCTATCCAACAGCGTCGTTTGAGCTTGTAAATCGCATTTACAGCCTGTAATGCCGACGAGCACCCTGGCCGGATAGGGTCTGTAAACAATAAACTGTAAATTATCTGGTGCAGACGTTGTGCCGACGCTTTCTGAAGACGATGGACGAGACAGGATAACGATTTTGGCGAGCTGTGTAGTGAAGATGGCGTCGGGGGAGGGAATTGATGGAAGCCCAGCATGATGGCCGTGATGGAAGGAAAGTCCGGTGTGATGGAGGGAGTAACAGAGAGAGAGAGGGATTGATGGAGGGTGTAGAATAGCGAAATGGAGGTGGGGGATGAACAGGATTTTTTGGGGGGGTAGGGGATGGTGGTACAGACAGATGGAGACTGTGTTTGATAAATGTAGACAGCTAGAGAGGAACGGGCGCTGTTGGTTGAGATTTAGAGTGAAGGAGGATGATAGAATGATGGAGTTGAATGTGTGATGATGTATCAAAATGAAGGTTGATCAATATTCAGGTTTCACACACACACACACACACACACACACACACACACACACACACACACCAGTCTCTCTGACGAGCCTGGCCTGTGGAATACTAGAAAAAGTAATTACAAATCAGTTGTCTGGCTGTTTGTAAACAAAGATTGGCCTCAGTGAGAGAACACATTTTCAGAGGAAGGAGGTCATGTGTTCAAACTTCTTCGACTTCTATGAGAGAGTGAGCTCCGTGTACGACTAAAGAATAGGTTAGGTGGCGTGCGTGTATCTGGATTGCCAGAAAGCATTTGACACTATGCCATACAGTAGTTTGGTAAGGAAGCTAAATCTTTAGGCAGGAATGACGGAGAGATACCTTCGACTGAAGGAGACTTTCCTTGGTGGAAGAGAACAGAGAACGCATAGCAGCGGAGTCCTCATGGAAAGTGTTGGGGTTATCACTGGTGTTCCCCACACTGGGTCCTGAGACCATCGCTCTTCTATATCCATACTGATGACTTGTCAGGTCTGCATCCATACGTGAATATGGTTACATATGATGCCAGAGTCATGAGAATAGTGAAGAGCTATAAGGATTGCACCATTGTACAAGGGGATCTAGACAAACTCTAAAAGTGGTACATGCAATGCATGGGAACTGATAAAAAAACGGTCTATGACGAGAACTTCCATAATATTTTGCTTAGAGTGCGGTAGAAATAGAAGAGTGAAGCTGAAGACACCTCCCCAACCACCTCTCCCTCCGGCTCAACTGCCGGTAGGAATCAACACGTACTATGAGGGAAGGATATTGCCAGGGAACTGTTAAGGAAATATGTTAAAGGGAAAACTTCCCTAACAATTTGGTTTCATCCATGGGCAAGTGAAATTCAACCCATGTAGATATAAAGTAATGAGGATGAGACAGTGTGAGAGAAAAGCTGTATATGGACAAAATCCAACAAGAATGGTCCTGCAGGAATCTATGTGTGAGAGGGACTTGGCATTTTTACCCAACCTGTCGCTAGCGCCATACCTTAGAAGAATTATAAAGGAGACGCATTGTCTGACTCCAAATATTTGAGTCGCATTTACGTACATAAAGAAATATTCAGAAATATTCGCATAGGGGAAAAATAGAGAAGGTCCAGAGGAGAGCAACGTTGGCGGTACTTAAGAAAGCTGAGTTACAGGGAGAGGTTAAAGGCCATGAATTCATTCTCCACGGAAGACAGAAGAGCAGCGGGTGACTTGATCACAACCTTTAAAGTTTAAGAACCAGTTTGACGGTGTCATTCAGTGACGCAGAGACAGAACAACCAGCGGACATAACGTGAGATTATCAACTGAAGGGCTGGACGAAAGTGAGCTTTGACGTGGTGAATGTGGACATCATTCAGGGGTTTAAGAAGCTGTTTGTTGGTGAGGAAAGGACAAGATATGGGGGACCCACGAGTGTACAACTCCCTCCCTGCACAGTACAAAGAAACCATTG
>JAUUEG010211912.1:0-10069 GCA_032361445.1 Panulirus gracilis | reverse complement strand
AACAACCTACTGCATGCAGTGCTGAACAAAGAACACTGTTAGAGCTATAAAACACAACTACGCTCTGCTCTCAGAAAACCATCATAATTGATTCATGGCTTGGTGTTACACTCTGTGTTATAGTGGAATTGTCTCCACTGAAAACGACGTAAGCCTACGGACATTAACACTCTTGTTTCAATAACTTAGATGATTGTGTTGATGTCTTTCTGATAGTGTTGAGAGATGACAAGGTGTATGTTTATGTATGTGCTTGTGTACCTGTATATATGTCTCTATGATTGCCACTTGGTGCATAAAGCGATGGAACTTTATGTCTGAGGGGCTCTTATCATTTAACTCACCGTTTCTCTCATACAGGATTTTGAACTTCACTAAGTTCTCTACCATCACTCCCTCATCGCTTATGTTCTGCTGGCCCAGTGTTCTATTACTTTAATCATCTCAAGTATACTTTGGCAAGGGTATAGAAGCAACAAGGGTTACCTGGCTAGGGTGTAGCAGCAACAGGTGGGGTACCAGTTTTGAGTGTTGCAACAACGCAAAGAGTATCTGGATAGGTTTTGGTTCGGTGCAGCAACGTTATAGGTATCTGGCTAGGCTGTTTATATAGACACAGTGGCAACATAAGGTATTTAGTTGAAGCGTGAACGACAGTCACCCCAGAGCCCTCCCTGACGGACGTCTTACCCCATGTGAGACAGGTGAGCGTGGACGATTACCGGGTGTCGGTGTCGGGCATGGGTGAGGACGTGACGGAAGGAGTGTCGGTGCTGAGAATCCGCTGGGCCCGTCTGGACGACAAAGGACTCTACGCCTGCGTTGTCACCACTGCCGGACACCCTCCACTTATCACCCGCCCGGCCACACTCAAAGTCACAGGTTCGATACTTTAGGTTAATATAGCATAATATTTAATCTGTAAACTGTGGTGGCTAAAGTAGGAATACTAATATGGTCTCATAATGAAAATAATGATTAATACTTATTAAGTCAGTATGTAGTACATTGTACAAATTGAAACTTTTAAGAGTTGAACCGTTATAATACACATTCAGTCACATACACAAGGTAAACGAAAATAATAATGTAAAAGTGCAGTAGCTGAAATTATACATATACATTAAAAGACGCCAAATTTGGTTCAGCTCATTATCATACACAAACCAACATCAGGACTGTCACAAACAATGAGCAGTTATCTTTTATAATTTACATGATTGTGGAATTTAATACTGGTACAAATGAAGTAATTCTTATATCTGGATTTTTTTTTTTGCAATGGCAAACACAATCTTTTGCCTGATCTTGAATATGCAGAGGTGATAATCACTCATGAATCTATAAGTTAAATTCAAAACATGTTTTGAATATAATCAAGTGCAGTTACATTAGCACCCAATTAACCAGCTATTTTTACATTTTTGGTAAGTTTATTCTTATTTATTTACACTCAAGCATCCAAAGTATGATGCTATACAAAAGCAGTGTTGACTCTATGAGTGACTTATAAAACATAGAAAGAATAGTCCTATCAACTTTTAGGTTTTTCATGACTCGTAAGAAATGATTTTGCATGCATTTTCTATAAACCTTTTTTTATTTTAACATCACCATTTAGACTACTATCAATAATCAAACCCAATTATTTATGATTGTGCTCAATATCTACTTGCTCTCCTTCGAACATTTGTTGTTCAAAGCACTTTTCCTTGCGAAAGTCAATCACCATTTCTTTGATCTTTTTGATGTTCAGATTCAAGTAATTTTCATCACACCATTGAGCATAGTCATTAACTTGAGCCTGATATTCATGTCACACGTGTACATCTACACTGGGAAGTTTTGGTTCTACTAAGTTGAGCTGCACCTTCTGCTATTTTATTGTTTAGCCATCCCATGCTTTTCAATAAATGCCCACTGGGTTGGGCAGACGAAGTTTGCTGAGCTAGCAGCGGCTCGTGGCACTTTGATGCTTACATTCATACTGATTACGGTCCCAACCAATATTATGGCTATCACAAGCTACAGCAGCGAAGGTTTTAGCCAGAAACGTCGTTTACTGATTCTTGAAGTGCTAATATATTCTACTATGTATTCTACACACCTTCCATAGTAACCTCGTAAGTATTCAGAAACACAGAAATAACCCAGTTCCAGACTCGTAGGTGCCAGGACCTACTAATGTTCAAGTATTTTTTGTTTTATGTCGAGCACAGTGTCAGAGAAAACATTAGTGTATTACATTTTTTAGATGTCATGTTACTTTCTACTGAGCATGATGGTTGGTTGGTTCTGTCGTATTTAACCTTGTGTGGCAGGTTATATCAGAATTCTGGAATGGAAGGAAATACAGCTACTTTAAGGAATTTTTTGAGAGCTCGTATATCAACTCTAAGGGATTACTCTTATGTATCTCTGTTTTATCAGAACGACTCAAGTTCTCACCATTGCCCCACGATGCTAGGGTTGAAGTTGGGGCTAACATCAGCATCCCCTGCGAGGCCCGCGGTGCCGACTTTCCTGTCATCACCTGGCACCGACTCTCCTCAGATCAGGTCAGCCCCAACTTGGCTCTCCTAGATCCCTACCATTAACATATATATTTTTTCTGCTACTGTATTTACCGCTGTCTGGTTATCAGTTTATATAGGAGAGGCGACATGGAACATATAGCAATCTTCTTTATTATTTTTTGTCACGTTTAACAGCTTATGATAGATTGTAGGTCATTGTGCTAATGGTCACATTTACTGTTTGACTTTTGATATCCATCTTTTACAACAAATAATTTTCACATTTATTTACCATGCCAGTTATATGCCATACCATCATTTATACCTGTCTTTGCCATTCGAGACACTTGGCTCTCTTTCCACACATTTCTTGATGCCCACAAGACCTTTTCACTCCTCACCCACCCACCCTGTTGCTCACTTCATCTCCTATGGTTCCATATCCACTCCCAGGCACCTAAAACACTAATTTGTACAGGTTTTCTCCATTCAGAGTCCTACTCCAAATAACTTCTCTCTTTTCTATGCTTACCTTAATAACTTTTTATTCATAGTTTCTCTCAACTTTCTCCTTTCACATACACTCATATTCAGACATCAGTTTCTGCAGTTTCTCACTCGAATGCCTTACTCTTTTGATGAAAACTCAGTGCTTCAGATAGCTTTGCTCCCACACCATCTCTATCAAGCCCATCAAATACTTTATCTGTATCCATAAATTTCACATACAAATCCTTCTGTTTCTGCTCTTGAAAAAGCTTTTGCTCAAATTTTTATGTGAAATTTGTTCTTACTTCTTGATGTGGAGAATGCAGATTTTTTTTTTTTGAGAAACATTACTTTTCTTTATAGTTCTAAATGTTTTAAAACTAAAAATGGTCAGTATTACACTCATACAATCACTATTAAAGCTCTAATTAGGCTAGAACGTAATGGCTTGATATGCTACACATTCGTGTGAGCACCATTAACATGCTTCAGTTCACATCTGAAGGCCAACTATATGCTGAATATTATTATTTTTCCCTGAAAATTATATCTCATATTTTGGGTCATAACGTTCTTTATCAAGAGTTTAGATTAATCACTTTAACCTTCATAGGTTTCTATATAAGTTTCTTTCATCAACCGTATCATACCGAGTAAACCGTAATACATTCCATTATTCTTTTACAAGCATTCCACTTTCCCAGGGTTCTGGTTTTGTCATACTTACGCATTAACAAGACAAATGTGTCGAGGTTCTTCAATATCTCACCTCTTTACGACAGTGAAGAGGTGATACTTAACATTTACATACGTATCTGATTTGATAAAACTTCCGACTCATTTTGAAACCAGTTCTGTACCTTCGAATTCATCAGTTATTCTTATTTTGTGGTTTTGGTGCATTGCACATTACAGTCAGGGAATGGATGTGTGGGGAAGACCTCTTCTGCGGGAAACGTTGACCTATGAGAAATAAGAAAATTTTTGTTTAATTAGGTTCAGCTTCTGCTGCAAAGTGAAGGAAATTTACGTGAACTTACATTACAGTTATGACAAAGTAAGCGAGAAAAAAATGACTTATAAGTTAGATAAGTTTTGGACCAAAATTTAAAGTGTAAAAATGTCTTAATTAAGTTGGAAGGTTTCATGACAATTGTTTGCTGAAAGCTTATTAAGTTAGAAATCCTCTCGCACAAGGTGAACAGACATATTTACAAAAAAAAAAGTTTTAAGTTACAGGTATTTGGGAAAATGTCTAACTTTGTCAAGTACGACAATTAGTACAGTCGTGTATGACGGTGGAAGAGGAGGTCGTCCGCACGTGAACCACAACAAAACAACTGATACAGAGGACGAGATTTGAGTGGTGGAAGGTTGTTTAAATGATTACTCCCGACAGTTACCAATGATATACGAATAATTTGACTCGCATGAAAGGTGAGTAATAGAAATTTAGATATATAATTTAGATCCTGGGGTTTTAATGACCCGGGTGTACTGCTAGACGGTCAGGCAGTGTAATTTTTACATGTTATAGGAAGATATCTAGCCCCATGGAACGTATTATTCACTGGTTGAAACTGAATTAGCCAAATCGTGTTTGGCATATGAAAATTAAGCTAGTTAGTTTCGCAACTTCATTCCCACACCAGAAAGGATAAAACCTGTTTGTAAGTTTTTTCACTCAAATATAGTATTTAAGTAATACCGTATAGGCATTTTGCTGTGTATCATAGGTTGAGTTTGATAGTTTTGGCTTTTTGTAGCCTTTATTGTAACTACATGAAATGGGTTTTGTGTTTAATGGCTAGTTTAACTTTGCTGCATCCATTACCTTTGGATATTTTGTGGGATTTTCATTTCTAGTGTAGTGTTTAGAGAATACAGTAATGGTTCTGGAGCATGATTTTGAGCAGTATATTGAAAGGTTTGAATAAGATGATAGTAGTAAGGGTTTTGTATATCAGAGAAAATTGAGGTAAGTAAAAGCAGGCAGTACTATTATAAAATATCAAAAATGTTGAAAAAAGAAAAAAAACATATGGTAACTGAAATGAAAATTTGCCAATATTAAATTTGTCTGAGGCTAGGGGTCACATAACTGCTTGCTATATCGTTTGTCAATACTTGCAGTGCCCATTCACAGGAGTGAGTGGTATATCTCAAACAGAATGTTGAACATTAAGGTAAATCTAATGGTAAACAGGTTAGGTGAGGTTTCATAGCTTTTGTTGATATTTTTACATGTGTATTACCTACCTTCTCTTACTATGATTAACCCCACGTTTTACCAAGATATTTGTATCACCATATTTGATAATCATTTTGGTATACCGCTGAAAAGTAGCTCCATAGTTGGTGTTGTATTGTCTAAACATTACATGAACATTGCAGAGCAAAAGCACTTCTTACCTAGAGCTAATTGGGATTTTTTTTTTATACATATCTGCCATTTCCCGCATTTGCGAGGTAGCATTAAGGACAGAGGATTGAGCCTTAGAGGGAATATCCTCACTTGATCTTCTTCTTCTGTTCCTTTTTTGCAAAAGTAAAGAATGGGAGGGGAGGATCTCCAGCCCCACCACTCCCTCCCCTTTTAGTCACCTTCCACGATGTGCAGGGAATACGTGGGAAGTATTCTTTCTCCCCTATCCCCTGGGATAAGCTAATAGGGATGTGGAGTAAAATTGACATGTAACCCCCCCTCCTTCCAACCATTGAGGAGGCAGTTGTACAGTATACTTCCATATGCCATTTTAAGCATTCTTCCCACACCTAAAAATTACTTATCATTGTTTTCTGAATGCAACTAATACATTTTTCAGTAAAAAAAGAAGAAAACAAATAATTCGTATTAACTTTACATCAAGACACTCATTCTGCAGAGGATGCCCAGATTGGTGGTGCAGTACTTCCAGCATGAGTGCATTATGTCATACTAATACAAGAGATGTTACACCTCAGTGTTCGTTTGGCAGTTCTGAAAGGTGGCTCATCTTTCCCACTCACCCTTTGTTATACACCATGACAAGGCTGTTAGACTTTCACTGATATTGTTTATCCCTTAAACAAAGTACTTTTTATGAGAAAAATTTCATATATCATAGGAATCATGGCACTTGATTTGTGAGTTTGAGAGGTTGTAGTTGCAACCATTTCCTTTGTGGAGACAGCACCATAGAGGCTGTTTCACTGCTCTTCACTTGACCCACAGGCTTTTGACTGCAAATACTGGTTTACACAGTAACTGCGTAAAGCCCCCCATAGGTGCCAGCTAAAACAGATAAGCTGCCCAGAT
The DNA here is from genome assembly GCA_032361445.1 of Panulirus gracilis. Lineage (NCBI taxonomy): Eukaryota > Metazoa > Arthropoda > Malacostraca > Decapoda > Palinuridae > Panulirus > Panulirus gracilis. The sequence continues at coordinate 3,766 of JAUUEG010211912.1, read as the reverse complement.
GGAAATATTTGTGTCTGGGTGAGATTTTGTCATTTATTTAGCATACATTAAATGGACTTGATTGCACTTTTTATATATATATATTAGTGAAACCTTAACTTGGTAGAGATAGCAATAAAGTTCCAATTTAGGGGTTCCATTGCATTTATGGAATTGGACAAAACTGGTTTAAGTGCATTCTCATCACTTGTTACAGTTGTTACACTGAGGAGTATATATTTAGATTTGAAGCATTACTGGTAGTTTTTATTTTAAAAATCAAACAAGGCATTAGTGGTAAGGGACAAGGAAAATGTCACATTGTGAAATACTTGTAGAAATCAGCAGAACTTGTGAAAATCTTATCTAACTTCCCATAGCGGACAAAATTATCTTGATTTTTATCTTGATAATTCAATGTTTTATTCGAAATATATTACCCACCTCGTGGTAAGTATGAACTGTATCTGGGTTATGTTAAACTTATAATGTAAGACAAATATAAAGAATGCAGATTGATTGCAGGTGCTAAATGTTATAATGTAAGCAAAAATTAAACTAAAATATTGTAATGTAAGCAATGTAGATTGAATGCAAATACTATTTTTTTGTTTTGTTTTGAGTACTCTGCCTTAATGTACAATACAACTGAAACAGTATTATGAAAAGTTACAGTGAAAAGTAATGCTCACCATCGTTGTAGCTGTCAAAGGCATGATGGAAATTATTAGGGAGGGCTTCCCATTCTTAGTACATATTAACTTCATCGTTATTACAGGAGTAATATTTTGAGCACTTGCCATAATTACATCCCCATTCTTCAGAATATTGTATACAGTAGTCATAGGAAGTTTTACAGTTAAAACTATTGTGGCAGTGTTATGATATTGCTACTGTGTAAATTTGTAAGTTATTTAGAATATCATTTGAGAAAATACACTCGTTAAATATTCCTACAAATGAAACAATTTATTTTTATTTTACAGAGCCAAAATGGAAGTTGTCATGGATGAGGAAGAGAGAAGAATCCTCATTCGCAACAAGGAATATATAGCTAGAGAGTTGGTAGCCTCAGGGAGAACAGATGTTATCTATGAACTAAAAGAGTGTGGTGTACTGAGTGAAGATAGGGCCTTTGCTATCATGGTTAGTATGCAGTAAAATTTATGCTCACATGAAAACATAAAGATGATTAGATATAGAATTATGAACATATTGGCTGTTCTGTGAACTGTTTTGTGTATCACGATTTGTTATTGGATGTATGTAGGACTCTGCCTGCCTTTTACATTGTGAGTGACAAGCCAGCTTTGACAAGGCTGTTACACTGGGGGTACTCTCTTGTCTAGAAACTTGTCACTCCAAAGTAGCCTACTTATCCCTGCTACTGGAAGTAGCACAGCATTGGAATGCAAGAACCTTTAGAAAGGTCCTTGAAAACATGAAAACTCTTTCATAGAAATTGATCCTGAGGAGAGCAAAAATTGATATGTTTGAAGGAATAGTAGTTCCAACAATGTTATGCAGTTGCAAGGCATGGGCAATAGATAGAGTTGTACGGAGGAGGGTGGATGTGTTAGAAATGAATGTTTGAGGACAATATGTAGTTTGAGGTGGTTTGATCAAGTAAGTGATGAAATGGTAAGAGAGATGAGTGGTGATAAAAAGAGTGTGGTTGAGAGAGCAGAAGAGGGTGTATTGAAATGGTTTGGTCACATGGAGAGAATGAATGAGGAAAGATTGACAAAGAGGATATATGTGTCAGAGGTGGAGGGAACGAGGAGAAGTGGGAGACCAAATTGGAGGTGAAAGGATGGAGTGAAAAAGATTTTGAGCGATCGGGGCTTGAACATACAGGAGGGTGAGAGGCGTGTAAGGAATAGAGTGAATTGGAACGATGTGGTATACCGGGGTCGACGTGCTGTCAAATGCACAGTTTCCCAATTTCCACTCCAAAATCTTCATGTTACGTCTGCCACGAGGTAAATAATGGTACTTCCACCAAAGAACAAAATTACTAAAATTCGGGAACATTTGAAATAAGTGAACGAATAAATCAAAATTTCAGGAACTCATCGCTGAAATATTCGGGAAGAATAACCATGAAATATGCAGTTCTGAAAACTGTTGTACTGGCTATTTTGAGAGAATTTCAATCTTCTCAGTTGTGTTTCTGCTGCTCGAACAAGTACGTGAAACTTCCTCTGTCTGCCTGTCTCTCTCTTCAATTGGGTCTCTATGACACGAGACCAACTGTGGCCACAATATACATCAGGAAGCTTTTAATTCGGAAGTTAGACGACGAGGACGAGTGGCGTCCGCCCAACCAACCGCCCCGGTGGTGGTGGCGCCACTGCTGAAAAAGGCTCAGGCTTGCTTCGAAGTGGCGAACTCTTAAACGATGAGTTCATCACCCGTGATGCCACACTTATATTTCAGTGCTTTGTTTCCTTGAACTTCATTACCATATGAAGACGTCTGGGCATGGAACTGGTAAAAATCCTGAAGTAATCTAGGTCCATGTTTTGGGTCCATAGGGGTTGATCTAAATGAGGTGAGGCGCTGAAGAGCTCTTATCGGACGAAGCCGATAAGTGTGCCCTCATTTTCTTGCTTTTCGGCGAGAATTAAGACCTTTTGCTGCTTAGAATGATAAGAGCCAACCTTTCTATAGCACAGATGGAAGAAATACAGCACCCGGAAACGAAAGTCCTTCAATAAATTGGCAGCCAGGAAGTGTAATGAAATGACATCCCTACCTCAAGATAGCTTGAGGCATACTGAGGCGACGAGATGTATGATGACTTCACCCTGAGAGCGTCATGTACCCACATTAAACCTTCGTCATGTATCGCCTCTGAAAATACAAGGGGAGCACACGATGTTTTCTGAAGGCACAGCACCATACCACCATATATAGCGAAATGAAGATTACAGGCACATACACATGCTCTCCTGCACAAGGAAACACACTCACACTTGATGCAGATACACACAAAGAAACATACTAATTGACACACACACACACACACACACACACACACACACACACCAATACGGACGCAGATTTACAGACACGCACACAAATGAAAAAACAAACATAAACAAATGTAGTAACTAGACACATACGGTCCCTCTTCGGCAAGAACATCAATACGTGTGAGAGGATTACATCTGTAGATATAAAAGAAACGTAAAATCTTCATCGAGAGAGATAAAACTGCCGCTCGAGCCGAGGTAAAAGGTTCGGAGTAAAAGTAAGGAGCTTTGGGGATCTGGTCATGGCACCTAAGGACAGATTGACGGTCGAAAATTCTCATATACAGATTTTTTTTTCTTTTCTGTTTTCCATACCCATTCACTCTTGGCAACTTAATTCAGTTCCACGGCCGCAAGATTCACCCACTTACGGCCTCACGAAAAGTAGAATGTAATCTATTTGTGAATCAAATTCTTCTATCATGCACGTATGTCTTCCTTCATTCATTAGGTCAAGAAATCTATGATTTATGGCAAAAAATTGTCGCTCAGCCTTTACGAAATCGTACGTAACACATTCGGGAAAAGACGAAAAACGTATCCAGGCACGATTCACTGCAGACCTTAACCGCCGGGTCATCTGCTGTACAAGAGGATTCGATGGTTGTCATGGTAATCTGTCTTGCATGCTTACGTGGTCGATCACCAACAGAGCGACTAAAATAAGTCAGTCAAAGAGGCGGCGTACCACTCTCTGGTAAGCTCATGAAAATGAAGGTGAGTATAGGATTGTGAGTATGGGATGGTGA
>JAUUEG010211802.1:0-10069 GCA_032361445.1 Panulirus gracilis | reverse complement strand
AAATGGTTTGGTCACATGGAGAGAATGAGTGTGGAAAGATTGACCAAGAGGATATATGTGTCAGAGGTGGAGGGAACGGGAAGTGGGAGACTAAACTGGGGGTGGAAGGATGGAGTGAAAAAGATTTTGAGCGATTGGGGCCTGAACACACAGGAGGGTGAAAGGCATGCAAGGAATAGACTGAATTGGAATGATGTGGTATACTGAGGTCGACATGCTGTCAGTGGGTTGAACCAGGGCATGTGAAGCGTCAGGGGTAAACCATGGAAAGTTTTGTGGGGCTTGGATGTGGAAAGGGAGCTGTGGTTTCGGTGCATTATACACGACAGCTAGAGACTAAGTGTGAACGAATGTGGCCTTTGTTTTATTTTCCTAGCGCTACCTCGCGCACATGTGGGGGGAGGGGGCTGTCATTTCATGTGTGGCGGGGTGGCGACGGGAATGAATAAGGGCAGACTATGAATGGGCATGTATGCATATATATGTGCATATGAGTGGATTGGTTTGTTTCCTGGTGCCAACTTGCTGTCGTGAGAAACAACGATCATGTATAATAGATAGATAAATAGTCCTTACTGGTAATTAGGAATTTATTTTGTAGATTCCCAAGAAGAACATGAGAATGAAAGGCCTTCCCAAATAGGCAGACTAATTTTTGGCAACTCTGAAAATGGGTGCAAAATTTACTTTTTTATTTTCTTATATGTTTCATATTTCTGTATGGGTTCTTATTTCTTGGATGTTATATACCAATATTTAGATTTTTTTTATCCTCCCCACCACCACCACCATTGACATACACTGACCAACCCTAATGCCCATCCTTGTGTGATGGTACAGGCCCGAGTCACAGACTCGTGTAAGTAGTAAGTGATGCAAGTTGGCCATTTGCTAGTGCCACCCACAGCTCCAAACCTGGGAGGGTTTCTGCATGGAACCAGGGGCTCTGTGAATGAGAATTAGCCAGATTTACATTTTATGATGGCTAATGAGGGTGTAATCCTGGTGAATGAATCTTTTGAAGGGTGATATAACCTCATTATAAGTAGGTATTATTTTTGATGCACATTGGGCTTTTTCACTAGCATGGAAATGGTTTTTCATACATCCAAATCCCTTTCTTTGTAATTTCAGCTTCGTGAAGCAGGAGCTCCAAATGTGAATTGTGTAGACTCTCAGGGCAACACCAGCCTTCACTGTGCAGCCTACCGAGGACACATTGATGTTGCTGTTGTACTACTACAAAATGGCTGTGATCCGTCAATGAGAAATGTGAACAGTAAGTCAAGTAAATGTTTTTAGAAATATATTTTGGAAAAATTCGTTCGCTGAAATGTTTATGACTTTTGTGCCAAAGTCAGCTGGCTTTTATATGGTAAATGATATTATTTGAAATTAATAGATACAAGTCACTTGCTTTTCAACCTGTAGTATATTAGAATGTTTAGTATATGTCTGAAATTTTATTTTGGTAGCTTGTATGAATTGAGGATTCATGCTTGTGTATGTGAGATCTGTGTCTGCATGTAAGTAGATGTACTTCATGTTTCACTGATATTGGTAGATATGTGTATAACTTTCATTTAACCATTGACTTTGTCTTTCTGTGGTGCCCTAACTAACTTAAAGGCAGAGGCAGTCACACACCAGATAAATGGAATAGAGTGACTGAGGACATAGTTAATAGAGACACCATGAGAGATTTCAGATGTATGAAAGTAGATGTTCAAGAGATGGGGCCCTGTGAGTGTAAAATTTCCATCCCATACTGTAGTAGTAGTTCATTACAAACATGGAAGTACCAGGTGTAACATAATAATGTTTTTTTGTATTTTTGATGCTTGGTGGTATTTGGTTCAATGTACAGAGGTCCATTGCTCATTGTGGTATTTTTAACAGGAGTTTTGAGCATCCACACTTAAGATAAAATAAACCTATTTGCTAAATGTTACACAAAGATGCGAGTATCTGAATCATTACTTTCTGCCACCAGGGTATGTCTAGCCAAACCTGGTGAGATGGTATGAAGATGCACACAGCAATGTGCTAGTGAGGTAACAGTGTCACCAAAGCATCATCACTTGTATTATGACTGTGTTATTCTGTGATTGTCACTGAGTGAGGAACTCCATAAGTAATCTCGTTTTGGTGCAAACTCTTGAAAACTTCGTCTTGATTGTTGATGTGTCCTCATAGATATGGCTTTTAAGCATAAATTCCTTGTTTTACTTGTCCTCTGGAGGAGGGTAGAGAAAATTGTGTTTTTAGAGAAAAGATGAATGCTTATTTGATTATCTTTCATGTGGCAAAAGTGAAGCCCCTATTGGGAAGCATTTTGGTATTTGTTTGTCAATAGTGTGAACCATGAAAAATGAGGCAGCTTTTGTGCAGCATATCTGGCTGGCTACTTTATGGGAGTTCAGAGGCTAAGTGCACAGTATCAGGGGTGATGTACTGCCATCATTCTGTGCAGCATTATTTCTCTATTACTTTTCTGTATAGTTTTGTATATGTCTTTTTATACTTTTAAAGCATAAACAAGTTCTTTAGGCATATCATTGCTAAATTTTGAATATGATTGCCCATAATAGGACATAAAGTATGGCTCTCTCTCCCCCTATTTTTCATAGTTATGCCCTGTACTTGGCAACTGCATGGAGTATTCCTGAAATCCAACACTCCCAAGGAACCCCTGTAATAGTTTCCAAGTCTTTTCTCCCTAATACAGAAAGTAAAAACTGATGAAATTATACTTTGTCTCTTGATGAAGAAAGTGAGATTTGTAAATGTACATGGAATCGATGGATCAGCTGTGATTGCTAAATCTCACTTTGATATTGTGTGGATGAGCTATGTTCTTTGAGGAGTGTAGCAATCAGGGCTTTGTGGAAGGTAATTGTGCCCTTATGGACAGGTGTTACCAAGACTTAGACTTATTATTTCCAAAGAGAGGTGGCCTTTATAATTTTCCTTAATCACACTCGGCCTCCTAACTCCTGTAAGAAAAAGCGAACCAATAAAAATTTCATTTTGTTATTTTTTGGAGTAGATGTTAGGGATGTCTGGGATATCTAAAAATGTAAATAATTTGTCATGACAAGTTTGTGGATTTGGATCATGATTAAACAAAGCTAAGAGTTTTGGAGAATAGTTCTTACTTCAACTGCTGCAGACAAAGTAAGATACTAGGATACAAGTCTTTTTATCCCCACAGACCATCCCTACCTCACTGGATAAAACACCTCATTCTTTACAACTGATTGGCTGTTTCCCCAAGTACCCTGCTGCATTTCCTGTATTCTTTGACAGCCATTTTTGCTACTAGATAAGCCCAACATCAAAAAACCATCACAGTTGTTGATCACTTATCTTTTGTATATGTAGGAAGCTTCCAAGGCTTTTCTCACTTGCTGCCTTTTATGCATTATTCTAGCCCCTTGCCACCTTGGTAGGTGTCCATACTTATCTATGTGGACAACAACCACATTCAGTGTCATAACTATGTATGTCAGTTATATATTACCTGATTCTTTTGGCCATACCTCACACTGTATCCTCTAAGTTCATGGCCAGATGGCCAGTCCATGGTATAGTGACCTCTCAGTTTATGTGACAGTTATATTCTTGAAATTGGTAATGTAAATCAAAAACACACAAATCAAATAATGTAAGTAATGGAGTTTAGGGAGTTTCATTATTAATAAGACTACCAAATATTTTACTATTGAAACACTACAGTTTATTCACTAGGAAATGAAAATACTATAATATACATACTGTACAATGAATTTTATTAATAAAAACAGAAAATTACAAACAATTCCAACACTACTGCTGAGGGAGAGGTAGGTGAATGAGAGTTGCTAGGGAAAGGGGTCATTGGGTCAGATGACGTAGTTGTGGTGAAGGTGATGGTGATGGTCGAGTGAGTTCAGCTGTTACCTCGGTAAATGTTGATGGCTGGCCCTCCACATGAGTTTCCTTTTACTTCAGAAAGAAAATTGGTGTTGTCTGTTTAATCTTCATCGTCTTCTTATTATGGATTTTTGGATAGCTCCTGATATCAGCTTGGACATTTGGGGCCACCTATGAACTCTCCTCTTTGTCTGGATCATCCCCATCAAATATAGGAAGAGTAAGGTCAGTGTGGTGAAATGCTTCATCTACCCTCCTGCTAGTGAGAGAACACACTTGCTGGACCTCCATTTGTTTTGCTACAACCTTCTCCTGGCATTTTTTCATCAACTGAAAATCTTCATTCAAGGGATCTTCCTCATGTGATTTTATCAGCTTTTTTATATCACTGTTCTCAAGTTCATTAAAGCCTTTTTTTGCCATTTTCACAATATATGCATGTATTCTTTATATTATGGTAACATCAAAACCATGGAAACCATGAGCAAGATGATGGCATAGCTTATGCCACAGTGTGTTCTTACAAACACTTGTGATCTCCTCCTTGGCCTCACTGATCATCATGATGGCATCCCTGATGATGAAGGACTTCCATATTAAAATAGTAGGCCTTGAAAGTAGATATCACCCGCTGGTACATTGGCTGGATTAGAGATGTGTTGGTGGGTGGAAGAAAAACTACGTCATTGTTCTCACAAAGGCCTTGGATTAAAGGTGTATGGCCTGGAGCATTATTGATAAGAAGGAGAATCGTGAAATTTGTGTTCTCCCTTGCACAGTACTCCTTCAGCTCTACATGTAGCTTTCCAGCAGTATAATTAAAGAAAACTTTGCCTGTTATCTGCCCCTTCAGATTAGAATTATATGAGACAAACAGATATTACTTTACTTATCCCTTAAGAACCCTGAGATTTTTTTGAATGGTAGACTATTACTGGTTTAAGCTTTGTAATTTTCAATGTTAAACCCCCCCCCCCCCCCAAAAAAAAAAGCTTGAGGCAACGCTTATCAGCTTTGAATCTTGTCGAAGTCTTCTTTTCATGGGAAATATATGTTCTCAAAGGCATCTTCCAAAATAATCCAGTGTCATCTATATTAAAAGTCTGCATAGGAAATAATTACCTTCCTTGTTAATGGTCTTGAAGTTACCCAGGAAACTTTTGGCAGCAACAACAACATCAGCAGAAGCAGCCTCACTAGTCATACTTTTGATGTAATTGTTACTTCCTAAAATTGCCAAACCAACTAGGAGTTGCTTGAAATGTCTTCATCAGGTATACTCCAGGCCCATGCTTTTGTCACAAGCATGATGATGGGTACATTTTTATGTGTTTGGTGTTCATGTACCCAACATGTGTTCTGTTTCCTCCACAATCACACGTAAGGAATACAAGGTCTTAGATGTACTGATTAATGTTTCACTATTGGGACTCTCGACGATCTGTGCTGTCACAAATAGTCCATAAAGTAGGTTAACTAAGTCCAAGGGTATGCTTAATTATGGCTGTTCTTTTACCTCTCTCATACTGTTTGAGCACATCCTTTTTAACTTCATTGGTGATAAATTGACTCTTCTTTATTCCACTTGTATCTGGAGAACTTACAAGACAATATTTGGTGGCATGATTTATGGGGCAAAAGATGTACAGTTTACAGTTTTCTGAAGCACAAAGTGCTGTAGCACTTTATGACTATAGACTTTATCCATGCATGGAGGAATATAAGGTGGGAAGTTGCATACCCACACCATGCATAAAAGTGCTTTTCATATGATTCTGGCAGCACCACACCACTTATGTTAAGCGTGCCCATGGACTTGGTTATGGACAGTTTATTATAGTGCATAGATCAAGGAGAATGCCAAGAGTGGAACATTAATGAGTGCATCTAAGACCTCACACTCCTGAAGTAAAGTTATGGAGAGAATGGAATGAATGTTGAGCACTTGGATTGAATTTCAAACACATGAAAATGTTCCTATCAGCTTGCTTGTAATGCAAACAAAGGCCTGAAATATATGATGATTTGGCCCTGGAAAAGGGAGCAATGAAGACTTTTTAAGCAAGGTTTAGTTGACTCAAGAGTTTTAGAAAATGCTCCGGGTACCACAATGTCAAGATGACTGATGAAGCTGCTTCTGCTGATGTTGCTGCCAAAAATTTTCCAGGAACCCTCAATACCAATAATGGGGAAGGCATTTATTCTCCTAAGCTGAATTTTAGCATTAAAGAGATCATATTATTGTGGAAAAGAATACCTTTGAGAATGTACATTTCCCATAAAAGACTTCAACAGGATTTAAAGCTACCATGGATTGCCTTTTGCTACTAGTGTGAGGCAATGCCGCAGATGATTAAAAACTTAAACCACTATTGGTCTACCATTTGGAAAATTCCAGGGCTCTTAAGGGATAGTTATGCAATTTTTACCTATTTTATTAATCTAATCCGATGTGGTGGATAACAGGCATAGATTTCTGTGAGTGATTTGCTGCAAAGCTTCATGTAGAACTGAAGGAGAACATAAGTTCCAAAACTCCCCATTGTATCGATAATGTCCCTAGCCATCCATCTTTGGTACAAGACCTTTGTGAGAACAGCAAATTAGTTCTCTATTGCCAACACTCTATCTCAAATCCATCTAGTGCGTCAGGGGGTGATATCTACTTTCAAGGCCTACTATTTACAGAGAACATTTGCAAAACTTGTGATACTACAGAGAATGACTAGAGACTGTGGAGGAATTCTGAAATTCACCATCAGGGATGCTGTCATGATTACCAGTGAGGCCTGGAAGAAAATCACAAGTGTTTGTATAAACAGAGTGTAGCGGAAGATTTGCCCTTAATTTGTTCATGGATATAGTGATGTAATAGCCGAACCCACTGGACCATCACCACCACCTTTGCCAACCGTGTCATCTTACCCTGATGACTCCCCCATTAACTCATCCACTCAACTCCTCTCTCTCCATCAACCACAGCATGCATTTCGGGAACAGCAGTAGACATGTGTTGGAATTAAGTTTGTTATTTTCTGCTTTTATTTCCCAGAATTCATTTCACAATATGTTTATTATAGTATTTTATATATCCTGGTACATGTATTTTGTATTTTTCACTGGTATTGTATACGATACTATCTGATTTATAGCGAAACTTCCTAAACCTCTCTATTTACTTTGTTTAGTTTACACGACCATTTTCAAGAACATAATTATGCTTAAATCGAGAGGTGCCTGTATTTGTACTTGGATTATATACATTAATGGAGCAATATTAACACTTGAGCACAGGATAAAACTTCCACTGCTTTGAGTAATCATACAATAAAGGAATTTAGTTGAAAATTAAACCTGTAATTTGTCTTGTGGAAAATATCTAATGTATTTCATGCTTGCAGCAAACTAAACATTATGCATGCATATGGGAGTAGATGAGATACTTAATTCGTTTAGGTAACCTTGGTGTGTTACTACAAATTTATTTGGAATGAAATATGGTTACTCCAGAATTATATTAGAATTTTTATTTTGTTTGAAATTAATGCAAGCAGCATATTTGTTTTGAAACTGTGGTGAAAGTATAAGATTATTTGAATGTATTCAAAATTATGTATAGATGATAAAAATAACCTAACTAGTTTAACTTCCCATATGTACAAGGGCCATACGCATTGTGAGAGTGCATGTGGTGTCAGATATGTCATTAACACTGAAAGGTGTTAATGATTTTTCAGTTGGTGGATATGGCTTCACTTTCACAGCTGTAGGGAATTGGGCAGTAGACAGGCCTAAATCCCAAATAACCGGCCAACCATACTTGCTTTCCATCTGTGGATCCCCAAGAAAACCCTTTATGGACCCCTGCCTGAGAAACACTGTTCTAGTATTTGCTGTGGCAGCACATACATTAAATTAGAAAGTTAGATAAGGTTCCTTTGTATTTTGATTACCCTCTATTGGCTTGACTTAGGCTTTACACTAGAACAGTGTTCTGATGAGGTGGCCTGTACTTTATCCTTCCTCTAGAATGTTTCTTTGAAGGAATCATTAAGGTGTTTAATACTTTACTTGCACCTTTCTTAGATCGTTCAACACTTACATTTTTGTTCTCAATAATTATATTGCACTGCAGGCACTACAAGTCTTCCATGCAACATCTATCTGGTTTTCATTTGTAAACAACTGTACCTTCAGTAAGATAGCACATAAAAGGAAATGGGTTTTGAGTATTCAGATTTTCACCATTCTTGCAGATGTATTTGCCTCACTGTTTGAGGACAGTGACTTGGTAGCATCAGATTTGGCTTCAGCACTAGTGCTGCTTAGATTAAAGAGGAAATATGAGGAACAGCGGGAGGAGTCCATCAGGAAGACCAACCTTCACCTGCCAATTAGTCGGTCATCTACTGCCAGCATTGGTGAGCTTTTATAATAATGTTTATTTTTTCCTATTTTTATTCTTTTGGATTAAATTTCAAAAAGTAATGGTGTTCACTTACATTCCAGTTTGAGTGAAATGGTGTATTATGTTTCTATAAGAGTTTTTGTTGACACCTATGCAGAGAATACATCATTTATATATAACTTGCTTTGTAGTTAGTTGATTTGTTAGATATTTAGTTAGTCCAATCAGCTTTTGAGAGATGAGAGTGATCAATCCACATAAAATGATTACATTACTTTTGGAGGGGCATTGAGTTGAGACAGAAATCAAAGGCAGGATGCACCCACTTAATACCCTACAAGTCTATGAGACCTAGATTTCATGATTTCTGATGATGTTTCTTGTTTATTATAATGTCTTTCATCATTAATGTGAATAAATGAGATGCTGATTTTTTTTAGTTTTGAAGCTTATGTGTACAAAGAGTTTGCATTTGGATGCCATTCCCTGCAAAGTACGTAGGTTTCAACCTGGAGATAACATGCTTCAGCAGCGTGTAGATTTTCTTAACTTGTTTACTGCATTGTTGTTGTAACCAGTTTATTTATTTTTTAAGCTCCTACCCATTCCTTGATTGGAGTACACATAGGATAATCATTTTCCTTCTGTATGCCCACATATTTCATGCTTTTATACTAATTGGTTTTCGATCATATAGCTTGAGCAGGCCTGATGAAATTAGTAATGTGGTTGTCACACCTTGGCTTAGATGTGAAGATGTAATGGAATTGCATATCATTCCTTCTATTCATATGTGAAGTGTATCCTGAAATATTCATACAGATCACTTGGTAGGCTTTCTATTCAATTAATCCACAGTTCAGGTTGGAAGTGCAGTCAAATTGATTGTACAAACATTCGTTTATGTTTCAGAGACCAATTTTTTAAGTAAGAGGTATGTTTAAGGTGATTGATATTATTCAGCAGTAAGTACAGACCTGTCTGTCTTCGGAGGAATTACTTTCTTGAGCATTTTTTAAGGATCTGGGTGCCAGAGTGGAGGGATCAATGGTGAATGGGAACCAAGATGAATGTGGAAGGATAAAGTAAAGGAAGCTTTAAGATATTGAGGCCTGAACATTCAGGAGGGCAAGAAGCATGTTTGGGATAGAGTAAATTAGAATGATGTGGTTTTTTGGGGATATATTGTGCTGTTATTGGGCTGAACCAGGTCATATGAATTGTTCTTGGTAAATACAAAGTAGTTTGTGGGCCTTGATTGTGGATGGAAGGCCCTGGGTTTGGTACATTATGTTTGATAGCTAGAGAGTGGATGTTTGTAAGTGAAGGCCGTGTTCATTTTTCCTGATGCAGCCTCCCTAAGGCACAAGAGGCAGTTATGCAAAGTCCATTTAATCTATTCTGAGTGTTTCATCCTTCCAGGTGCCTTACAGGATGAAGGTGGATTGCCATACCAGCAATCACCACGTCCTGAGTGGATGAAAGTTGGCAGTGCTTATCATTTTATGAAATTTGCCCTAGCATCATATGGTTGGCCATGGTTTGTATATGGTCAGTTCTGTCAGGCATGCTGTGCTATGTGGTCCCACTTACAGTGCTGTACGTGTTGCAGGTAACTATAATGAGATGTCATTCATTAATTAGTTTTATGAAGGAATATTTTACCATAATTTTTAGATATCTGGGAGTGGATTTAGCAGCGGATGGAACCATGGAAGCAGAAGTGAATCATAGGGTGGGGGAGGG
>JAUUEG010211691.1:0-10070 GCA_032361445.1 Panulirus gracilis | reverse complement strand
GTTCGTAACAACATTAAAATGTCACAAACCAATTTATCTCACACGTCAGTATGTCATGAAAAAATTCATCTCACATGTCAATATGTCAAGAACCAATTTATCTCAAAAGTCAGTATGGCATGAGGCAATATATCTCACACGTCAGTATATCATGAACCAATTTATCTCACACGTCGGAATATCATGAACCAATTCATCTCACACATAAGTATATCATGAACCAACATATCTCGCACGTCAGTAAGTCATGAACCAATTTATCTCACACATCAGAATTTCATAAAGAAATATGTCAGACACTTCCGTATTATGTCATGAACTATTTCATCTCATACGTCACTATGTCATGAACTAATTCATCTCACACGTCAGTATGTCTTAAACCAATTTATCTCGTACGTCAGTATATCAAGAACCAATCTATCTCACATGTCATTATGTCATGAAACAATACATCTCAAACGTCAGTATATCATGTAAAAATTTATATGACACATCAGAACGTCATGAAAAAACATGTCTCACAATTTATCTCATACGTCAGTATGTCAAGAACCAATATATCTCACAAAGTAGAATATCACGAATCAATTTATCTCACATGTCAGTATATCATGAAGCAACTTATCTCACACATCAATATGTCAAGAACCAATATATCTCACACGTCAGTATATGAAGAACAAATTTATCTGACACGTCAGTATTTCATGAAGATTTTTATCTCACAAGTCAATATGTCATGAACCAATTCATATAACACGTCAGTATGTCATAAACCAACTTATCTCACACGTCACAATGTCAAGAACCGAATTATCTTAAACGTCAGTTTATCAAGATCAAAATTATCTGAAACGTCAGCACGTCACGAACTATTTATCTCAACCGTTAGTATGTCAGGAATCAATATATATCACACGTCAGTATGGCATGAAACATTTTATCTCACACGTCAGTATATCCTGAACCAATTTATCTAACATTTCAGTGTGTCATCATCCAATACATATATCACATCTATTTCAAACGTCAGTATGTCATGAACCAATTTATCTCACACGTCAGTAAGTTATAAACAAATATATCTCATACTTCGGTATATCATGAACCAATTTATTTCACACGTCAGGTAGTCATGAACCAATATATCTCACACGTCAGTATGTCCATAACCAAAATTCCTCACAGGTCAGTATGTCATGAACCAATTTATCTTACACGTCAAACTGTCATGAACCAATTTATCTCACACGTTAGTATATCATGAACCAATTTATATCACACGTCAGTATATCATAAACCAATTTATCTCACACGTCAGTGTATCATGAACCAATGTATCTCACACTTCAGTATGTCATAAATCAATTTATCTCACACATAAAAATGTCATGAACAAATATGTCTCACACGTCGATAGTATTTCTTGAACCAATTCATCTCACGTCACTATGTCATGAATCATTTCATCTCACACGTCAGTATATCATGAACCAATTTATTTCACATTTCAGTATTTCATGAAACAATATATCTCACAATCAGTATGTCATGAAGTAATATGTCTCACATGTCAGTATGTCATGAACCTATATATCTCAAACGTCAGTGTGTCATGAACCAATAAATCTCACATGTCAGTATGTCATGAACTAATATATCTCACTCTTCAGTATATCATGGGCCAATTAATCTCTCACGTTAGTATGTCATGAGCCAATATATATCACACGTCAGTATATCATGAACCAATTTATCTCACACGACAGTATATCATGAATCAATTCATCTCACACATCAACATATCATGAACCAATATATCTCACACGTTAGTATGTCATTAACCAATTTATGTCATACATCAAAATGTCATGAACAAATATGTCTCTTACTTCAGTAGTAAGTCATGAACAGATTTATCTCGCACGTCAGTATATCATGAACCAATTTATCTCACACATCAAAATGTCATGAACAAATGTCTTACACTTCGGTAGTATATCATGAATCAATTTATCTGACACGTCAGTATGTCACGAAATAATTCATCTCACATATCAGTATATCATGAACTAATTTATCTCACATATCAGTATATCATAAACCAATTCATCTCAAACATCAGTATATCATGAACCAATATACCTCACACGTCAGTATGTCATTAACCAATTTATGTCATACATCAAAATGTCATGAACAAATATGTCTCTTACTTCGGTAGTAAGTCATGAACAGATTTATCTCGCACGTCAGTATATCATGAACCTATTCATCTCACACCTCAGTATGTCATGAACCTATTCATCTCACACCTCAGTATATCATGAACTAATTCATCTCACACGTCAGTATATCATCGTATGTCATGAGCCAATATATCTCACACGTCAGTATTTCATGATCTAATATGTTTTAAACGTCATTATGTCATGAACCAATATACATCACACTTCAGTATGTCATGAACCATCTTATCTCTCATGTCAATATGTCATAAACCAATAATTACCACACGTCAGTATATCATGAACCAATTCCTTTCACACGTCATTATATCATGAATCATTCTATCTCACACGACATTATATCATGAACATATATATCTCACACGTCAGTATGTCATGAACCAATGTATCTTACATTGTCAGAATGTAATGAACAAATATGTCTCACACTTCGGTATTTTATTATGATCCAATTTATCTCACACGTCAGTATGTCATGAACCAATATATCTTATACGTCAGTATGTCATGAATCAAAATACCTCAGAGGTCAGTATGTCATGAACCAATCTATCTTACACGTGAAAATATCATGAACCAATATATCTCACACGTCAGTATATCCTGAATCAATTAATATCACACGTCTGTATATCATGAAACAATTTTTCTCACATGTCAGTTTACCATGAACCAATATATCTCGCACGTCAGTATGTCATGAACCAATTTATCTCACACGTCAGTATGTCATGAACCAATTTATCTCACATCAAAATATCATATACAAATATGTCTCACACTTCGGTAGTATTTCATGAACCAATTTATCTCACGTCGAGATGTCGTGATCCAATTTATTTCACACTTCAATATATATAATGAACCAGTTTTTCTCACATATCAGTATATCATGAATTAATATATCTCACAAGGCAGTATGTCATGAACCAATTTATCTCACCCGTCAGTAAGTTATGAACAAATATATGTCACACATCAGTATGTCATGAACCAATTCATCTCACACGCCAGTATGTCATGAACAAATTTATCTCACACGTCAGTACGTCATGAGCTAATATATCTCACTGGTCAGTATGTCAAGAACCAAATTTCTCACAGGTCAGTACGTCATAAACCAATTTGTCTCACACGTCAAACTGTCATGAACCAGTATATCTCACACGTCACTATATCATGAACCAATTCATATAATACGTCAGTATATCATAAACCAATTCATCTCACACGTCAGTATATCATGAACCAATACACAGTATCTTACACGTCAGTATGTGATAAACCAATTTATCTCACACATCAAAATGTCATGAACAAATATGTCTCACACTTTTGTAGTATTTCTTGAACCAATTTATGTCACACGTCAGTATGTCATGAACCATTTCATCTCACACCTTAGTATATCATGAACTAATATATCTCACATTTCAGTATTTCATCAACCAATATATCTCACATGTCTGTATGTTATGAAGTAATATATCTCACATGTCAGTATGTCATGATCCGATATATCTCAAACGTCAGTATGTCATGAACCAATAAATCTCAAATTTTAGTATGTCATGAACTAATATATCTCACACTTCAGTAAAACGGGAACCAATTTATCCCACACGTCAATATGTCATGAACCAATGTATATCACACGTCAGTATATCATGAACCAATTTATCTCACACGTCAGTATATCATGAATCAATTTATTTCACACATCAACATATCATGAACCAATATATCTCACACGTCAGTAAGTCATGAACCAGTTTATCTCACACATCAAAATTTCATGAACAAATATGACTTACACTTTGGTAGTATATCATGAACCAATTTATCTAACACGTCAGTATGCCATGAAATAATTCATCTCACATACCAGTATATCATGAACCAATTTATCTCACATGTCAGTATATCATGAGCCAATTTATCCCACACGTCAGTATATCATGAACCAATATAACTCACACGTCAGTATTTCATGAGCAAATTTATCTGACACATCAAAATGTCATGAACCAATTATCTGACACATCAAAATGTCATGAACAAATATGTCTCACTCTTTGGTAGTAAGTTGTGAGCAAATTTATCTCGTACGTCAATATGTTATGAACCAATTTATCTCACACGTCACTATATCATGAACTGATTTATCTCACACGTCAGTATATCATCAAACAATATATCTCGCACGTCAGTATGTCATGAGCCAATATATCACCCACGTCAGTATTCCATGAACCAATATATTTCAAACGTCAGTATGTCATGAACCATTATATATGACACGTTAGTATATCATGAACCAACTTATCTCTCACGTCAATATGCCATAAATCAATAATTATCACACGTCAGTATATCATGAACATATTTATTACACACCTCGTTATACCATGAATCGTTTTATCTCACAAGACATTTTATCATGAAAATGTATATCTCACACGTCAGTATGTCATGAACCACTTTATCTCAAACATCAGAGTGTAATGAACAAATATGTCTTTTACTTCGGTAGTATGTCATGAACCAATTTATCTCACATGTCAGTATGTCAGGAACCAATATGTCTTAAACGTCAGTATGTCATGAAGCAAAATGCCTCAGAGGTCAGTATGTCATGAACCAATTTATCTTACACGTGAAAATATCATGAACCAATATATCTCACACTCAAGTGTATCCTGAACCAATTTATATCACACGTCAGTATATCATGAAACAATTTTTTCGCACACTCAGTATATCATGAACCAATAGTACTCACACGTCAGTATGCCATGAACCAATTTATCTCACATCAAAATGTCGTCTACAAATATGTCTCACACTTTGGTAGTATTTCATGAACCAATTTATCTCACACGTCAGGATGTCATGAACCAATGTATTTCACATCAATATATCATGAACCAATGTATTTGACATCAATATATCATGAACCATTTTTTCTCACACGTCAGTATATCATGAACTAATATATCTCACAAATCAGTATGCCATGAACCAATTCATCTCACACATGAAAATATCATGAACAAAATTGTCTCACACATCGGTAGTATTTCATGAACCAATTTATCTCACACGTCAGTATATCATGAAGATATTTATCTCACACATCGATATATCATGAACCAATATATCTCACAGGTATGTATGTCATGAACTAATATATCTCACGTCAGTATGGCATGAACCAATTTATCTCGCAAGTCTATATGTCATGAACCAATGTATATCACATTTCAATGTATCATGAACCAATTCATCTAACACGTCAATATATCTTGAATCAATTTATCTTACATGTTAATATATCATGAACCAATAAATCTCACACGTCAGTATGTCTTGAACCAGTTTATCTCACACATCAGAGTGTCATGAAGAAATATGTCTTACACTTTCCAGTATGGCGTGAACCAATTTATCTCACTATAGTATGCCATGATCTAATTTATCTCACTCATCAGTATATCATGAACCAATTTATCTCACACGTCAGTATATCATGAACCAATTTATCTCACACATCAGTATATCATGAACGAATATATCTCACGTCAGTATGTCATGAACCAATTTATCTCACATCAAAATGTCATAGACAAATATGTCTCACACTTTGGTAGTAAGTCTTGGACTATTTCATATCACACGTCAGTATGTCATAACCCAATTCGTCTCACACTTCAGTATTTCATGAACCATTTTATCTCACACGTCAAGATGTCAAGAAACAATATATCACAAGTCAGTATGTTATGAACCAATATACGTCACACATCAGTATGTTATGAACCAGTTTATCTCACACGTCAGTATGTTATGAACTAATACATCTCAAACATCAGTATATCATGAACCAATTTTTCTTACATATCAGAATGTCATAAACAAATATGTCTCACACTTCAGTATGTCATGAACCAATTTACCTCACATGTCTGTATGTCATGAACCAGTTCATCTCATACGTCATATGCCAAGAACCAATATATATATCACGTCAGAATGCCACGAAGCAATTTATCTGACACGTCAGTATGTTATAAAACGAATTATATCACATGTCAGTAAGTGATGAACCAATTTATTTCAAACGTCAGTATGTCACGAATCAATGTATGTCACACGTCAGTATGTCATGAACCAATTTATCTCATACTTCAGTAAGTTATGAATAACTATATCTCAACATCAGTATGTCATGAAGCAATTTATCTCACACGCAAGTATGTTATGAACAAATTTATCTCACACGTCAGTATGTCATGAGCCAATATATCTCACACATCAGTATGTCAAGAACCAAAATTTCTCACAGGTCAGTATGTCATGAACCAATTCACATCACACGTCAGTATATCATAAACCAATTCATCTCACACATCAGTAAACCATGAACCAATATATATCACACGTCAATGTGTCATAAACCAATTTATCCCACACACAAAAATGTCATTAACAAATGAATGTCACACTTCGGTAGTATGTCTTGAATCAAACTATCTCAAACGTCATGAACCATTTCATCTCACACATCAGTACATCATGAACTGATTCATCTCACATTTCAGTACGTCATCAACTAATATATCTCACACGTCAGTATGTCATGAACTGATATATCTCACATGTCAGTATGTCATGAACTAATATATCTCACACTTCAGTATATCGTGAACCAGTTTATCTCTCACCCCAGTATGTCATGAACCAATACATATCATATGTCAGTATAACATGAACCAATTTATCTCACACTTCAGTATATCATGAATCAATTTATCTCATCAGAATGTCATGAACAAATATATCTTACACTTCGGTAGTATATCATGAACCAATTCATCTCACACGCCAGTATATCATGACCAATTTATCTCACATGTCAGTATATCATGAACCAATTTATTTCACACGTCAGTATATCATGAACCAATATACCTCAAACGTCAGTATGTCATGAGTCAATTTATCTCACTCATCAAAATGTAATGAACAAATATGTCTCACACTTCGGTGGTAAGTCATCAACAAGTTTATGTCGCACGTCAGTATGTCATGAACCAATTTATCTCACACCTCAGTATATCATGAACTAATCTATCTCACACGTCAGTATATCATCAACCAATATATCAAGCACGTCAGTATGTCATGAGCCAATATATGTCACACTTCAGCATTTCAGGAACCAATATATTCTAAAGGTCAGTATGTCATGAACCAATGTATATCACACGTCAGTATGTCATGAGCCAATGTATATCACACGTCAGTATGTCATAAATGAACTTATCTCTCATGTCAGTATGTCATAAACCAATGATTATGACACGGCAGTATATCATGAACCAGTTTATTTCATACGTCATTATATCATGAGTCATTTTATCTCACACGACATTGTATCATGAACCAATATATCTCACACGTCAGTATCTGATGAACCAATTTATCTCACACATCAGAATGTAATGAACAAATATGCCTTACACATCGGTAGTATGTCATGAACCAATTTATCTCAAACGTCAGTATGTGATGAACTAACATTTTTCATACGTCAGTATGTCATGAACCAATTTATTTCACAAATCAGAATGTCATGAACAAACATGTCTCACAGTTCAGTAGTATGTCATGAACCAATTCATCTCATATGTCTGTATGTCAAGAACCAATATATCTTACTCATTAGAATGTCACAAACCAATTTATCTCACACGTCAGTATGTCATGAAACAGTTTATCTCACACGTCAGTATGTCAAGAACCAATTCATCTCACAAGCCAGTATTTCATGAGCCAATATATCTCACACGTCAGGATATCATGAACCAATTTATTTACGTCAGTATATCATTAACCATTATATCTCACACGTTATTATGTCATCAATAGAAAATATCTCACACGTCAATATGTCATGGACCAATTTATCTCATACGTCATTATGTAATAAACCAATATATCTCAAACGTCAGTATGTCATGAACCACTTTATCTCACACGTCAATATGTCATGAGCTAATATATCTCACGCGTCAGTATATCATGAACCAATTCATCTCGCACGTCGGTATATCATGAACCAATTTATGTCACATGTTAGTATATCATAAACCAACATATCTCACACGTCAGTATGTCATGGACCAATTCATATTACACGTCAGTATGTCATGAACCAATTTATCTCACACGTCAGTATGTCAAGAACCAATATATATCACATATCAGTATGTCATGAACCAAATTATCTCAGACATCAGAATATTATGAAAAAATATGTCTCACACTTCAATAGTATATAATAAACCAATTTAACTAACACGTCAGTATTTCATGAACCAATTACCTCACACGTCAGCATGTCATGAAATAATTTATCTAGCACGTTAATATATCATGAACCAATTTATCTCACAAGTCAGTATGTCATGAACGAACATATCTTAAACGCCAATATGTCATTAACCAAAATATCTCACATGTTAGTATGTCATGAACCAATATATATCACACGTCATTATGTATCAAATCAATTCATCTCACACATCAGAATATCATGAACAATTATGTCTCACACTTCAGCAGTATCTCATAAAGCAATTCATCTCACACGTCAGTCTGTCTTGAACCAATATATCTCACGTCATTATGTCATGAACCAACTTATCTCATACGTCAGTGTGTTATGAACCAATATATCTCACACATCAGTAAGTCATGAACCAATTTATCTCCCACGTCATTATGTCACGAACCAATATATCTCACACGTCAGTATGTTATGAACCAATATCTCATACATCAGAATGACATGAACAAATATATCTCACACTTCAGTAGAATATCATGAACCAATTCATATCCCACACCAGTATATCATGAACAAATTCATTTCATACGTCAGTATTTCTTAAACCAATTCATCTCACACTTCAGTATGTCATAAACTAATATATCTCACACGTCAGAATGTCAAGAACCAATTTATCTTAAACGTCCGTTTATCATGAACAAAATTATCTGAAACGTCAGTACGCCATGAACCAATTTATCTCAACCTTTGATATGTCAGAAACTAATATATCTCACACGTCAGTATGTCATGAACTAAAATATATCAAACGTCAGAATGTCATGAACCAATTTATCTCACACATCAGTATATCATAAAGCAATTTTTCTCACACGTCAGTATGTTATGTATCTTTTTATATCACAAGTCAGTATGTCTCGAACCAATATATCTCACACGTCATTATATCATAAACCAATATATCACAAATCAGTATGTCAAAAACCAATTCATCTCACACGTTAGTATCTCATGAATCAATATATCTCACACTTCAGTATGTCATGAACCAATTTATCTTCCACGTCGGTAAGTCATGAAGAAATATATCTCACACGTCAGTATGTTATGAACCAATTTATATCACAAGCCAGTATGTCATGAACCAGTTTATCTCACACGTCAGTATGTCATATAACAATATATCTCACATGTTAGAATGTCACGAAGCAATTTATCTTAAACGTAAGTATGTCATGAACCAATTTATCTGACACGTAAGTATGTCATAAACCAATATATATATATCACACGTCAGTATGTATTAAACCAATTTATCTCACACATTAGAATATAATGAACAATTATGTCTCACACATCGGTAGTATCTCATAAACCAATTTATCTCATACGTCAGTATATCTTGAACCAATATATCTCACAAGCATCATGTCATGAACAAATTTATCTCATACGTCAGTGTG
>JAUUEG010211249.1:0-10074 GCA_032361445.1 Panulirus gracilis | reverse complement strand
TCACTTTGGACTGAGAGCTGAAGTGGAAGGAACAAGTCAAAGACATCATTAAGTCCTCCAGCTATCGTCTCCATTCATCTGAAACACAGGACTAGTGGCGTATTAATGATGTGCGAGGCTTTGGGTCAAGACATTCCTTCCTCCCACCCCTCCCCAAACTTTGGGCAGAGAGAGAGAGAGAGAGAGAGAGAGAGAGAGAGAGAGAGAAATCATACCAGCTTTATACATTTTCAAATCTGCATTTTCTACATATCACGAAATCCTAAAAGAAATGATAAGTTTAAGGAAGGTCAAAATCTCTCATTTTCGGGGCCACGCAAAATATTGAACCCCGAAATAATTACATCTCATTTTCAGGTTCCCTCCTCCTCCCCCTTCCCAAACTATCGGGTCTTGGGGCCTACCACTTCACCCTTAAAACACCACTGCTCACCACTCCCTGCATTTGAACTCGAGAACATACCGTTCGTTTATTTTTTCTTTTTTTTTACCGAACTCGCAACGCCCACCTTCCACACTTGCCCTACCTGTATTACCCGAAATATCTTTACCCAAAGCAATGTCTTGAAAACAATGATACCAGCCAGCCAGCCAGAGCTGGGCCCCCATCTCCCTTCCCACATCTTTCCCGGAACACCATCATTCAAAGCATATCCCTCAATCATATCCACAGATTATATACAAAAAATAAAAGTAGAATATACTTTTTTTCAACTTGAGACACGCTCAAAAATAACAAGTGATGGCCTACTTAGGTGAGGGGGGTAATGGCGTGAGCGATTCTCGCCTCTGCTGCTACGTAACAAGCTTTTCACAAATTCTTATTGAAAATGGTATAATTATCTGAAGGCACGGAAGGGGGACATGACAGGCGGGCCAAATAAAGGCAAGCGGAGGTGGGGCTTCTTATGCGTGTGTCCTCCGCCACCGCCAGTCACCTGGGCCTCCACACACACACACACACACACACACACTCCGATCACACACAAAACATAACGCTGAGAAGCTACCTCAATATACCACCCTTAGAGGAATCTATATATCTCACAGGACGGAAAAGAAACTATCAAGACATCACAACATAAACACGACACTCTAGTACGAAAAGAATCAACACAATACCACAATATTCTCAGAAAACAGAAATACTTCGTAAAGCAAAATAACATAGAAGAAAACACTATAACTCCCTTACAACACTGCATTATATATATAATGTATGGCTCTGCTGTGGAATGGACGCTAGTATTTCCGGTGAGGTTTTTACACGCGCCCGACCCCTATACGTCAGCCAAAACCCAGTAGAGCTGAAGGCATCGGCCTCAGGTAGAGCAGATGCCGTCTTAATGAGGTACAAATCCACCCAATCTTATTACGTCGAGGTTACATGATTTCTCTCCGTGAGTGAGCCAAGGCTGTGGTCAAATTACTCCTCCCAACAACCTCCGGCAACGGCGAACAACAAGGAAATGTGCGAGAGAGATTTACGAAGGAATGCAGACTTCAACACCCCATTGGGGTCTTTCCTAAGCTGTTTGTATTAGTAGAAGAAATTATAAACATGAAGATAAGTAGAGGGTATAAGACAGCAGCAAACAGATGACTTCTAGAGGCGCAAATAATGCTTAGCCAAGTTTTTATCAAGTCTATAAATACTGAGCTCAACCAGCTGCCCATAGTCTTTCCAAGTTAGGTGAGGTGAGGTTGGTAGGTCTGATCTTGAAATAAATCTTAGAAATAACAAAAATCTCGTTGGTTAAGGAAATTATACGGAGGTACTAAAGAATTCATCTATAAACTAACATTTCTTTCCTCTAACTTCAGATATGAAAAACTAAAGAAAATAAATATACCCATTTGGTTACCTTCCAATACGTTCCCAAAGGGCTGATAGTACGGTGGTTTACAAACTATGCCACTTGTAATTTTCCCAACCCTAACGATGTGCTGCAATGCCAACGTTAGGCTGTCACCTTAAATACATGACAAGGTCAGCCAAAATACTGTCAATTCTAGCCACTGGTCTCGCGGTGTATGTAAACATTACCAGTAAGGTCTTTTGAAATCTGACGAAAAAGTTTTCTGTTTCTTTTCAAAATTTTACAATTGCTCAATAAATCATTTCGAATCACAGAGGGTCGTCCTGTCGTGCTCGCGGGTCGTCCTGTCGTGCTCGTGGGTCGTCCTGTCGTGCTCGCGGGTCGTCCTGTCGTGCTCGTGGGTCGCAAGGTCGTGCTCGCGGGTCGTCCTGTCGTGTTCACTTACATCATCTCCAATGTTTTGTTATTCATTACGCAGGAAAATGACAGTTTCAAGAATTTAGTGAAATTGATTCACATTCAACCGAAACTACTAACAAGACGACACCTTTATTATGACATACAACTGGACTGTGTCAACTAAGATTCCGACCACTACAAGATGTCGGTTGTGGCAAATAATGGTAAAGTTATTTCCGCTTACGTCTTGCAAGGTGGACGTTCATGCAAGCGATTCATGCAAACTGCCATCTGCTTCCCACAGTCGCCAGCGTCAGGCTCTCGCTGGTGGCTGTGTTTACTATGGCTTGACAATATTCCCGTCTTTAGAGTTAAGTTTGAGGACGTGAGTAAAATGTATTTCTTTAATGATATGTATTGATTAGCTACTTGAACATGATGGTATGTTCCCTGAGCACGAACGGCGTTATGACCCTCAGCACGATGGTATGACCCTCAGCACGATGGTATGACCCTCAGCATGATGGTATGACCCTTGGGCAAGACATCGCAACCCTTGAGAGTACTGGCCTGTCTCAGTCTGAGATGAAGACAGACGAACTGATGTACGGCAGGGAAGGCGAAGCGGTGGTGCAGTGTGTGTGTGTGTGTGTGTGTGTGTGTGTGTGTAGATATAGCTTTACATATGGTTGGGTGTGTGTGCGACTTGGCAATGTTCAGAAATAGTTCAGTATGCCCGACACAATATTGATCACAAGTTGGTATTGACTGCTCGTTCACTTCCCTCAAGCTCTTCAGAGCGAACAAACTATGTTTACAACGCTTCAACATCAGCAAATCTTAACAACATATCCAACATTATCTAAACCGTGAAACAAACACTGAATCGTAAGGAAGATTCTAACATTCTTAGTGATTTGATTCCTGTCCTCTCTTCTTTATCGTGAAATTATAAGTATACATTTCCACGACCCAACTTGTGCACATATTGCTGTGGAAAAGAAAAATTAGATAACTGGAAAAGTTTAGAAATAAACTTTTTTCTGTTTTACAATTTTCCAGCCAGTCGACTACGGTATGGTAATGCGTTTGGTTCCCAACAAAAGACCAAAAGTTGATATTGACGATATTTCATTTGTGAATTCAAATGTCCTGACCAAGCTTCCTCCTTCCACAGTTGACTCCATGAAGGAAAATGATTCAGGAACTCACACATAAGGTGTTGCTAGAGGCCACTAGGGTTACGTTACTATGGTTATCTTAACATGACGGTCACCAGGGATGCTTTAACTCTGGTTATCTTGACATTTACCGGAATGACGTTGCCCTGGTCACGTTGCTATGAAAGTATGACCTTATTTCTTCTCATTTCCTTATAATATTCTTCATATTATTGCCATTTTCCTCATTCATTGACCTCATTAGGTAGATATCAAACTTGTTTCAGTTTCATCATTAACGCGTAATGTTAACCAAATTGAATAAGAGACTGATACTTTAAAGTATAAGATGTCGCTCTTCCTGAAACTCTTATGGTAAGGCAAGACGTCCTTGAAGACTGGCAGTAAGAGAAAGCCTCACAGTAACAGCGTCTACTTGGGTGCACGAGAGTCGCCGGCCAGCTCAACTATGATGGAGACACTGCTGGAAGATGATCCTGTTTACACCCTTGAGCACGACGGTACGACCTTTGAGCATGATAGCCAGACGTTTGACCTGACCCACATGGATTATGACAATGGTCTTGTCATCATACTGACGTGCTCGTGGATCGTACCATCGTGCTCAAGGAGTTAGGATGCAGCCTCCAGGATATTCAATGTAATATTTAGAATTTACAAAGCGAGAACTTTGTTGGACACTCCCAGAGGGTCTAAAACTGGAAAACATATCACCCAAGATGAAGTAGTTTTAACCTTGTCGCTGTATGTCATCGACGACCACTATCATGTGTCCCTGTCGCTTCCAGTCCTTACTAGGGCAAAGGTCGTAGTGCAGTAGCTGGGAATGACTGAGAGTACTCGAGTGAGGCTGATATCACCTGCATGCGGAAAACATTTAGCACTGTGTGCTGTTGTGTGGGACTGGAGCCCGTATAATGTCTTAGCCCGTGCTGTGGTTGTTGATTTTCAGCGATGCGTCGGCAACTGATGTCTTGCTCATACCGTAGTACACCAGGTAGGTGGCACTAACAATCGTCTCTACCGTGAGAGATAATGTTGTACTTCTTGGTGACGTAGCTTGAAGGAGGCTTCCTGTAGGTACAGGGTTTCTCATAGATAGTACACTGGTTTACTTACCGCGTAAATCATGATGTTAAGGAGCTCACAGTCTCCTTGTTGACATTTGAATCCGTAAAGTACAACACATTACTAGAATCCAACGTAGTGTGTGTGTGTGTGTGTGTGTGTGTGTGTGTGTGTGTGTAATTAACGTGCAAAACAAAGTCGTTCACCCCAACACCATGACGGTTCCCGTCACGTTCACTGTGGACAGGACCGTCATATTAAGCAGTGTTGTGATACGACATTACACTATGACTCATATATTTACGCTGGATTCCAAATGAATATGAATTAATGAGTGGCGTGAGTAGTGAGTGCAGACGGTGGGTAGTGAGTGACGAGGGCGGGGTATGAGTAACGAGGGTGAGTAATGAGTAAGGAAGGCGGGTAATGAGAGAGGTAGTTGGGGAATGAGTGAGGAGGGTGGGTAATGAGTGTCGTGAATGGGTAATGAGTGACGTATGTAGAATATGAGTGATATGGTTATGTAATGAGTAGCGTGTGACTAATTAAGTTTCATTGGAATTCCACACAGTTAATTAACCTCTATATATATGATTACTTCCCCAACGCGCACATCAAATTAACGAAAAAATAAACATGTCCTATTTTTTCCCACAGTATATTAAATACATTAATGTAATTCGTGTATAATTTGAACTGCTGGTAATATATACTCGACCAACGCATAAGAGATAACTTTATGATGATATGTAATATGTTGATATATAATGATATATAACAATGGTTATATATCATATTCACTTCAGTATATCTCACAAATTGAAAACTAGATATTTAAGAGAACATTAGAATAACCAGACAAAGCGAAGTATTTACATGTATGTTCATTTTCATATTGAACCAACACAAGTGTTTAATGACAAGTTTAGTTTAACGATGGACAAGTTCACCATATGCAGCAGACGCTGCTTCCATCTGGTGGCAGACGTCAGTACCTTAGCTGCAGCTGTTGCACCATGACAAGGCTCTGGAGGGACTAGTGTATTGCGCGGAGTAGATGACTAGCAATACACTACAAATCAGTCAGAGATGAGCAGTATAACACACTGCTGAGGGATGGATCGATCATGAGAGGGATCGTTAATGAGCTTAGCTGAGGTAAGTCTGTAGGTCATGTCGCCAAGTTGTTCAGCTGGCAGACACTTTATCCAGCAAACAGCTTATTATCAAGATGATGATGATAATTCTTACTGAACTTGTCACAGTGAAGGTGTCTTGACGAGGAAACTGATACTGGTCATCAGTACCGTTAGCTGTGTGTATGTATGGACCGGACACTG
Organism: Panulirus gracilis; assembly: GCA_032361445.1. NCBI lineage: Eukaryota > Metazoa > Arthropoda > Malacostraca > Decapoda > Palinuridae > Panulirus > Panulirus gracilis. The sequence continues at coordinate 4,266 of JAUUEG010211249.1, read as the reverse complement.
GGAGTGGACCACCAGGAACTCTGGCTATACAAGTTGTGTTGTATACATTACAATAGTTCATCAGCAAAAATTGATGTGTGACTGAATGAGAAGAACGTGAGGCAACGTTCACCATACCTCACGGCCCGCGTCCATCCCTCTGAGTGCTGAAGAGAGAGGCGCGACAATAAACTCAGCCACACACGGCAGTTGACATGGCAGTAGATGTAGCTTAGAACAAAAAACCGACAGTAGCCACGGAAGCAAGCACGGCAATGTCCAGGGCGGATCGCTGGCAGCTCCGTAGTGTGGCCAGGTTACGGCTATGAGTGAAGGTCGCCAGGCTGGGTTGTGTAGTGTTGGCAGGTAAGGTAGTCCATGTGTGGGTAAGTAAATTTATGCAGATTTGATTTATGCCAGAATCACCGACTGATTTATTGCGCACCCCTCATGCTCATCCTGCGAGCGGTAGCGGGCCGTTCTTCAGCCAGCCTGCTGGGCTGGGGGTTAGGAGACCCTCGGGTGAGCAGGACCAGCTCCAACAACAGGTGTGCAAAGCTATGTGCCCTTGATCCACCCCATGGGAACGGGGAGGGAGTTGATGAATATATATTTCTAAGACAAAAGACGACCAACTGAATGATGGGAAGAGAAAGAGTGAATGATACTTGACTCAGGTGTAGGAGGGTGTGAGTAATGGATTATCATTGGTTGTAACTGAGTAATCATCTCTAAGAAATAAATGTTTCATATGAGAATTTTCGTAACTACGCCTCTATTGTAAGACGATTTTCAGTATCAGTTACCGTCAAGACAACACAGCTATGAAACATATCTTCCCCATGCACAAATGTCTCGCTCATGCAATTAAAATTCTTCTTTGAAGTTTAGGAATATAGAAACATCATGCAACAGAACCGCTGCATAGTCTGTCTTTCCTTCCTGCAGACGTGTTGCACACACTGAGGAAGAAGTCCTCTGAGGCAGCCATTAACGACCAGGCAAGGTTGCAGCACTAGAGGCAGACGAGGAGGTCTTGACGCGTCCACCGAGACACGCGGAGGAATACACGGCTGAGAAGGTGGTGTAGGACTGCACAGTCCCTCGTGTGAGAGCTGAGGCTGTGGGGGTGAGGTGAGGTGTTGACAGGTCGTGATGGCTGAGGGTTGGCAGGTCGTGATGGTGGTGCAAGGGACCCAAGGTAGGCGAAGATTTCCAAGAGAGGAAGACTGGTGGGTAAAGTGAGCCAAAAGAATGATTGACGGCGATGGGACAGTACAGGTATTGGGTTAACCACTGCCAGACTGGGGAATGAGTACTGGTATTGGGTGAACCACTTCCGGACTGGGGAGAGAGCACTGGTATTGCACTGGTCAATAAAGACATCTTAGCCATATGTCTCGTTACTTCCAAAGTACTGGAAGCAGGTCATTTAGTTAAGCACAAGGAACTGGGTGAACTTGTCTACGCAGGTGCCTGCCACTCCTGGCATGTCGTCCTCGCCAGTCGAGCTCAGTGTCCTGAACCTGCTATACGACCTTTGGGTATATTGGCTAGACCACGACGAAGCCACCACAATCATGGGTCATACGATCGTGTTCGAGGGATCATCTCAACTACTCGGACGTGCACAGTCCGTGTCTGGGTCGATCGATACTGGTCAGTTAGAGCAGGACTTGCATGGTGTGGGTGCACGCAGAATACGACACAGGTTTTAACAGGAAGAAGAGCGGAGTGCACATGGTGTTGGGGGTTCAAGCTAATTAACATAAACAGGAGATGTTAAGAAACAGAGCACAGGAAAGAGAAAGATTAACAGAGAGTTACTCGATTCAGAAAGTTAATACAGATGTAGATATCAACCAGGTCTTAAATCTTCAGATAAATCATTCATTTAGTTGTTCCTATGATATCCATATTTACTTTATCTATCTTTTCTTTCACTTTCAAATTTACTTCTTTGACCATTTCATTCATCTAGTCACATGTATTGAAGTCTATTTCATTCATCATTTTTTACGCACATGTTGAAATCCACGCCGACTACTCTCTCTCTCTCTCTCTCTCTCTCTCTCTCTCTCTCTCTCTCTCTCTCTCTCCACTGCACACCAGGTACCCGACTCAGTTCTAGGTATAGCAAGGTCTATTTTTGCATTGTAAGCCAGTGCGTACAGGGCATGCAAATTTATTGTTGGCTCTGAAAGAAATTTACATAATCCGGAATACAACATTAAATTACCAAGCTAACCCCTGAGCATAGCAAGATCTGGCCGTAATATGCTCCTCTTGTAATGTTTGTCATATGCTCCAGTCATAGTGGTGGTCATAGCTCCAGTTGCAGCTATTGCTATACATTTCTGATGCAATAATTGCTATATTTTGCTGTCGCAGGTAATGTTATATGCTTCTGATGCAACTGTGAGTATACAGTCTTGTTGCAACTGTTGTTATCCTCGTTGCTGCTGTTGTTATATTTCCTTGTTACAGCTGTTGATGTAATTCCTTGTGGTACCTTTTGGTGTATGATCCTATTGCAGCTGCTGGTGTTTGGTCCTGTTGCAGCTGTTGTTATATGCACTTACTGCAGCTGTTGCTATATATATATCTGCTGCATCTGTTGTTGATTTTTCCTATAACAATTGATGTAGTGTTCTGTAAATGAAGCCTAATATGCTCGAGTTCGTTTCTATGTCTAGATTAAATAACTCCTTGATCTCACTTTGGCTTACTTTGGCTGAATTGAAATTTAGGTGGTTGAAGACCACTGTGTTTGGTTGGTGGCAGCTGCCGGGCTGTGATCAGGAGAGCCTGGAGGACTGACCCAGCCACAGTTTGTTATCAATAAATGTAAATAGAAGACAACGTAGCTGAGCGTCCATACACACCCCAAGAGTAGCACACTCGCTGCCTCACCTACCCTGTATAGGCCTAGTAACCTACGTACATGTGACCACACCTCCACTACAGACGACCCATGATAAACTTTCTAAACATTCCACGGCCCTTTTTCCTTGAGGAACTTTTGCCATTTCACCTCAAACTCACACCATTAAGGACCCTGCCACTTCACCTCTAACACAGATCATGAAGGGACTTGCCACTTCAGCAGTGCAGCACAGTACCCGCGAGGAACCTTATGACACCAGGGAAGAAGAACACATACCTCGGGTTTACTAACACGCTGTTGGCATTAACTTGGTCGTTGTTGGAACCATTCGTGCATTTCTTAACAACAATTTTAGTCTCGTGACGCATCCCTCACCTGGCGAAGGACTTACTTTGTGACGTTATTCACGACCAAACCTTCACCCAAGTGTGTTCTGATACCGTGATTCTTCGTTATTGTCAAGAAACAGAAAAACCATCACTGTAAGTACCCGTTAGCACCGGAGGGGATGCCTTTGGCCTTATGTAAACTGAATCGCCCTCCAGGAACCCCGTCCTGGTCCAACGTGAAACACAATATAAGAGAAATAGTCTCAATTCCAGGGACAATGGGACAATAACCAGCCGCCGGTGCTACACTCACACACCTACACTTACACTTACACTTAACTTGAACAATATTTCCGTTCTCGCTGGAGTTATAATTCCGGAATTATGAATAATTCTCAAACCATTCAAATTATTGGCCAGAATTGACGTCAGTCTTAATATAGTTATATACACTATGTTATTTACTTGCAAAGTTCATTGTTTCTTGCCTCATTTGCATCAGACTATTCAACGGATTGCTTAACCACTGCTCAGGAGATGGCTCGTAACTATGTATAATTAGTGGTATAAGAGATCTGTGTTTTGATAATGCTCAGGAAATCCCATTCTTGTGCTATTTTCTATTTCTAGATAATGCTCAGAAAATCGCTTGCTTCTAAAGCACATTCGGTTGATTGACATTTTCTTTGTATTTTGATCAATGTTCAGTGAGTCTTCTATAACTATGTGGTTGGTTGGTTGGTTGGTGATTGGTTGGTTCGTACTAGTTCGTACTAGGCGTGGTAACCAAGACAACCAGACTTGAATGGTGTGGTACAGGATGGAACAGAATGGTGTGGTACAGGATGGAACAGAATGGTGTGGTACAGGATGGAACAGAATGGTGTGGTGCAGGATGGAACAGAATGGTGTGGTGCAGGATGGAACAGAATGGTGTGGTACAGGATGGAACAGAATGGTGTGGTACAGGATGGAACAGAATGGTGTGGTACAGGATGGAACAGACGCGTTTGAAAACTTCTTCTTTCTTTCTTTCTTTCTTTCTTTCCTCCCTCGGTCGACCCCGCGCCG
>JAUUEG010211139.1:0-10074 GCA_032361445.1 Panulirus gracilis | reverse complement strand
TCAGTGAATGTAGGTTTGCGGCAGGGGTGTGTGATGTCTCCATGGTTGTTTAATTTGTTTATGGATGGGGTTGTTAGAGAGGTGAATGCAAGAGTTTTGGAAAGAGGGGCAAGTATGCAGTCTGTTGTGGATGAGAGAGACTATATGTTTCTTGAACCTACACTGAAATCCAAATTTCTATGAATATGACAGAAATACTGCCCAATTTTACTACACATGTAGCATGGATAGTAACTAATGCAAATTATCCTCATCTGTTTAACATTCTAGCCTGAGGAGAGATTATCCATTCAGCGTGTTGCTTCAAATGATTATGATTTTTGTATATTTCACCATTCATGACTCAAAAAATGTTAGACTAATCTCCTACAGTATAACTCGTAAAACTCAAAACACATATGAGAAATTGATTTGCTGGTTTGGCTATCGACATTTTCAGTGTTATGATACTACTTATAATTCAGTGCATATGTATTACACTTAAGAACAGTTTCAAAGAAGTTGTTAATGTTTGATATTTACCTAAGGGAACTTGATGTATAATATTTTTGAAATACAAAATAATCATAACTATGATTATTCATGGTTATGAAATAAAACTTTGTGTTACACTATATAAGAAATATGGAAAAAAAAGGAAAAATCAGATATCAATAAATGAAGGGATCACTTTCACTAAAACAAGGCAATGTATGTCCACAGCCACAGTGATTAAATTAGGGAGCTCAATATCATACGAACATTTCAATCACACGCTACTGTAACAACAGTAAGTGATGAAAAATTATAATTCTCTTTAAAAATACTGTATACCTAAAACAAATTCTTTCTCTGAGTTTGCTATGCATTCAAATTATCTACCTATCTATCTATATCTCTGACACCTATTCCCACCTGGAACTCCCTCAAGGGGGTGGCTATGACAATAGTCTCTGTTTAACCTTTAATGGCTCACCCTTAACAGGCCACTGGCAGAGGATTATTCTAGTGCAGTGATTGCAGAGGCTCCTACCTAATATTCCTACTGACTACTTCTACCTAACACCCCTACCTAATGGTCTAATAACTATTTAAACCTAATATTTCTACCTAATGCTCCTGCCTTAATGTTCCTAACTATTGCTTCTATCTGTTGTTCCTACCATTTTGTCATCTGTGAGTTTGGCAGAAAGAAAGACAGCTACCTGGGTCAGGGGAGTGCAACTCGAACCACAAAAAAAAAAGCTGGCTCGCTATACAGCTGTCACTTACCCTTCTGATACCCAGGCGGGTGGTACTGGTAATACACCTCCCTGGTCGTTGGCTGTCTACTAACTACAAACTATGGGATGATGAAAACAACATTTATCCTTATCAAAGAAAATGATGCTGTAAATATATACTTACAATGAGATTGTAGAGTCCCACAAACATGTCAGCAGTCAAATCACTAATAGCATTCTGCGCCAAGTGAAGTTCCTCAAGATGCATCTGATTCTTAAAAGTGTCAGCGTTCACATATTTGATCATGTTTTTGCTGCAAAGCAAAATAAAAAGAAATCATTCAAAATGATGAAGCTTAAAAAAAGTAACGTGTTATCTCCATGATCATTAGTTTCACATTCTCAAAATTTGAAGTTGTCTGCATCAGTTACTCTTGCAGCACAGACTGTGTGATGCAGCTTACTATTGCTACATGATACTGTCTAAGATTTAGATAAGTAAAACTGAATAATATTAGGAGACAGTCTCACTAAAAATGCAAGGATGCATGATGTCTTCATACAAAATATACAGTGTTAAATGAATGTTGTAACAATCTTGAAAATCTCTTTGAACAACTTATTTGATAATTTCATTAGTTAATCATATTCGCCCTTACACAAACCTTTACTGATATTAACAAAAAGTAATTTACCATTTCTCAAAAAACAAGATTCTAATCTATGAAAGACGAGTGAGTTTCACTTACACAAGAAATGTATTTTTAACAGTAATGCACAGCAGCACAATATAAGTTCACTTAACCATTTAACACATTACCATTATGGAGCACAAGAACCAAGTGACTTTATTCCTACAGAGGTGGCATTCTTCACATCCTACACAGGTGGCATTTTAACAAAGTTTTATTACTCAATAAGAAAATGGGTTTGTTGGGGGTCCTTGAATTCAAATGATAATCTATAATTTCTGGTCACCACCTGAGAAATGCAGCTTAAGCCACATGCAAGAAAAACCAGAGGTCTTTCAATGATACTTATGTTTTTGGCAGAGGGTTAGTTCAGACTGTCTTTACTTTATGCACAACCAAAAGATTGACAAGAGGCACAAACTCAGTCTCATACCCTATATATTCTCCTGTTCAATGATACTAACCTAAGATTAACATGACGAAGGTCCAGGTACCAGTGCAGTGAATTAACATCCAGTGCATGTATCTGCGTGCCATACATGGTAAGTTGCTGAAGTGCTGGATTAAAGGTGAGTGGTAGTATATCTATTTTTGAAGGCTCACAGCGAACAACAAGCGCCTGAGGAGGGTCAGAGGGCCATTTATGTTTAAAACATTCATTGATTCAGATGAAGACCTTTGTATTAATCACTTTTGTTTTTGTCTTCAAGTATAAACCTAATGAGAAAGATGATGTATCATAATTCTTCTTACAGTAAAATATCATGCTGTCTTCAACACTTGAAAAATGTACACTAAAAAGCTTTGATTCTAACTAACAACCATATTTACAACTAAATATATGAAAGCTGACATAACCTTCTCAGTAAATTTTGCACCTCATACTTCTTGCATTCATCTGTTATTTATTTATGAATGACCTTGGACCCCTTTCTAATAAAGGTTCTGGTGTTCCCTTACATTTTCTTTCCAGAGGCTCCTGCAGTCCAAGGCTGCAGCGCTTCCAGTAAGGGAAATGATGGACTCCTTTGGAACAAGACATTCTTAGACAAGATTGCTATCCAATAACACAGCCTCACCAAAGGTTACTTTTCACTCTAGGTGCAACCTCATGCAGGGGCAGTTCAGTAACACCTCTCATATTCATTCAGCCATATTCATTCCTCTTAAAGCCATACTTTCCCAATCTAAGCAACTAATTGACATAATTCTTTGTTCTCTTGTGAATCTCTTTACATACATGCATTTTCCTGGTTTCTTTCTCCACATGAACAAGCTACTGAGCATCCAGCTGCTTAACATCCAACTGGCTCAACCTCTTCATCTGAATCACTTACAAATGTATCTTCAGTGATACTCTCATTCTTTCATCATGATCATCAAGAAAGAAATAGACTAACAGACAGACAGAATTTGCCTGACAAGCTGAGCCCTTTTTTTTCCATATATGCCATCTTCCCTTACAATGCAATCTCCTTTCTCTTCATGTACCAACTTTTCCTACCACACAGTCTTAAAAGATAATAAATATATATATCAAATGTATTTCTTTTCCCTATGATATAACGTACACAGAAAATTGCATATGCAGAATGACAAGAAACTGTATTTCACGATGTTAACCTTCCCCAAACTTAATGATTATACTGTGGTACTTTACTCTCATGTTCAAAAACTAATCAAAACTGAATCAAAACTAAGTGGCTATAAGATGATCTCAAGCTTTTTAAGAGATCTCGACAATACCGCAGCCTTACATCATCATCGCAGGTACAGTTGTTGGGGCAGATGGCGGCACAGGGAGTCACTAAAGACCCCACCAGCAGGAGGCAGTAGAAGGCAAGTGATGGCAACAGTATTGGTGGCAGTGACATCTGATGCTTCCACGGATGACAGGAGGTGGTTGGTGCAACAGAGCAAAAGGCAGTGACAGGGCAGGGGACAGTAGGGTGGTACTGGCACTGGCACCTCCCATTCTCCTGATACTGCTCATGCTGCTGGTCCCTGTGGCACATGACATTTGTAGATCTGTGCTGATATTCTGTCTGCACTTGGTGACACTGCTTCACAGATTCATGATGGTCTCTGTGGTGCATGATGTCTGCTTGAGTGTGATGATCCTCCTGCTGCTGTTGCTCATAACCCTTTTTCACTGACTCATGCTGGTCTCTGTGGAGCATAGTGTCTGTTTGGCCGTGCTGCTGTTGATGATGACAGTACTTCGCTGATCTCTTCCTGGTGTTGTTTCTCTTATGCCTCCCCAAGCAGGCCATGTTTGTCACCTGAAGTATGGAAGGAAAACTAATATTAGTCTCTTTGAGGACATTTCCAGTGAGCGATCATATTCCTGCACAATGAAAGTCCATATTCCTGCACAATGAAAGTCCAAAAGGAACTCTAAGTAATATGAAAAGGTTTTCAATGACACGACACTTCGATACACAAGTTAAAGATCATATGACATGGAATAGCTTGGAGATGGTGACTTGGCAAACTTTTTCAGATCATCGTTTTAACTTGCTGAAACTGTCTGGCATCAAGAGTGAGGACGATGCATAAGAGAAGCGGGAGGAAAAGTTTGCAGTGTAATATCTTTCATTAAAGACAATACTCACCTAAATATGTCTGAAGAACAGCAGCAGCTTTTTGGGTATACTGCCTTTCTCTGAACATTAAAGTCACTGTCATGCAAAAAAAAAAAATGTGAAGTATCAATACAATCACAAAATCAGAGTTAAAATATATATCTTTTCCACACCCATACACATACTTACCTGTTCCAATCATTTAATAAAAAACCCAGAGTTTTTAGATCCAATGATTCAACAAACCCTGTTAACAGTCAGCAACAGACAGCTGCTGCTTCTGGTTATAATGTCCCAAGTTTTTCCCCCGTTAAGAGTTTGCAAGCGGCAACTCCCGCCAGTAACTGTGGTAATGGCAAAAAGTTTTCTCCTCATCCGCTCACCAAACTTATCTTCTCTTGGGAGAACATAGACTTAAAGATGTGGTGGTCCTTCTCTTGAATCTTCGTAATCCAAGGTTAGTTTTTCTTTAGCAGTTTAATGAGGTTATAAAAATCTTGGTAAGAAGTAAAAAAGTGCTGCACAACAACCACCTCCTTCACTTCTACCAATTCAGGAAGCACAGTTAAACCACCAAAAATACACCTTTACAAAACAACAAATTCACAGCCCCAATAAACCATAAAACCAAAACTAACTCTAACACCACTATAAGGATCAATTGCTGAATCAAAGGACATCTCAAGAATCACTTCAACCAACACTACATGATCACACAATAATTCAAACATCCAGCAGATATGATGACAACCATCTGCACTGCACAAATTCACTGCCACTTGAAACACTCATAACTCAAGGACAGTCTTAAGCATTAGGGAAAATTATTACAAGCATAGCAATCCTTCAGCAGGATAACAAATTCCTAATGCCGACAACCACCCACACTCTTACTCTCTACCGAAACTCAAACTACTACTGTCGAGTATCATCCAAACTACTGCTAATCTAGAACCACCCAAACTCTTACTTTCTACTAAAACTCAAACTACTACTGACGAGTATCCTCCAACTAATGCTAATCTAGAACCACCCAAACTCCAACCATCAAGCACCACCGAAAATCCTACCATCAACACCACCCAAAATCCTACCATCTAGACTACCCAAACTTCTACTATCTAGAATCACCCAAACACCTTTAATCTAGAGCCAACCAAACTTCTGTTTAGAATCGTGAAGTACCAACAATATAATCTGATGGAGGAGAATCACCAAACTCCAACCATCTAGTACCATCCAAATTCCTACCATATAGTACCAACCAAACTCCCCGGATATAGAATACTTATACCATCCAAACTCCTACTGTTCATAGTGCCACCCAAAATTCTACCATCTCATGCCATCGGAACTCCTACCATCTAGTGCCATCCAGAGTTACAGTCCTAATGCCTAGCCCACACCAAACTCCTACGATCTGTACCTTCCAATTATCATTGAGAGTATTCTTTAAAAAGGCTCTCCTCTCTGTCTGTTTGTTCCTGGTCTGTAGACACAGTTAAGAAGGTGCCAATAGTATGTATAACTAATAACACCCCCCATACCCAGTGACAATATAATTCATCCATTTCCTTCGCAGGCCAGAAGCTAATTGCTACTAAAGTGAAATATCTTTTTAAGGGAAATATTCTTTGAGAACGAAAGATATGCCAGCAGTATGGGAGTTATAGAAAAAGTACATGGTAGAAAGAGTACTGGAACCACTGAACAATGTCACCCACCATTCAGGGTGTAGTGGCCAGGGAGGGGGACCACTGGGGAGGGGGAAGAGTGTGGTGGCCAGGGAGGAAAAGCATGGTGGTGGTGGTGAGGGAAGTTGTAGTAGCCACGGAGGAAGGGAATGGTGGTGGTGATGAAGGTGTGGTAGTCATGGAGGGAGGATGAGCGAGAAAAGAGGGAGAGTTGGTGGTGAGGGAGGGAGCTGTAGCCAGGGAAGAATGATGGTGAGGGAGGGTGTACTTGCCAGGGAGGCATGGAGTGGTGGTGGTGGTGGTAGTGAGGGGAGGGGGTGGCCAGGGAGTGATAGCCAGAGGGGGTGTGATGGCTAAGGAGGCAAGGAGTGGTGGTGGTAAGGGGGTGGCCAAAGAGGGAGTGTGGTATCCAGAGTGTGGTGGAGTGGTGGCCTGGTTGGAACGTGATGGTGGTGAGGTAGGGCGCGGTAACCGTCCACAGGAGCGGGCATATGAGGGCCCGAAGGGCAAGTATCTGCTAGTATCATCGAAACTCCTTCCATCTAGCACCATCCAAATTCCTACCGTCTCGTACCATCAATATTTCTACTGTCATAAATTATTCAAGTACCCACCAACCCAAACTTCTACAGACTAAAATCGACCACCATCCAAACTTTTATAGTCTCGTACCACTCAAAACTCCCACAGTCTAGCACCACTCTGGGGTGTCGAGGGTAACCCCTCTCCCTCGATCACACACACACACACCAAATCCCCTTTCCCATTTGAAAAGAAGAATGGTCGGCGAGGTCCTTAGATTCCATTTCTCTCTATATTTTTTACTTTCTTTTCAAGCAACTTCCTAGAAAGACGATCTTAAACATGCAAAATGCATTTAGAGTTGTAGAATCTTGTCCCGCTGGGGAAGTGAAGACGATGATGGGGTTTTTCGCTTTATGAGAAACACAAGATTGTTGAATCTCTGATATCTTTTTTCTCTTTTTTTTTCAGGGCAGCCCCCTCGAGGGACTTCTGACCCATTGGTAGTAGTGACAGCCACCCTTATCCTGCCCCAGCCCACCTTCCATGTCATCTGGCCTGGTCCCGTATCTACAACTCCGATGACAATCCCGCTCCAACTCCGTACCACCTAAAAACCGAAATTATGTTCCTTCCAGAGTGAAATCCGCGTATCAGTACCTCCTCATCCTCGACTTAACAAACCCATGCCAATGCATCTTGGCCCCCTTCCCCCTCTCTTCAGAACCAATATGGTTAAAAGACCCAAGAATTTGAGAGACAAACGTTATAAACCTGTCACACTAGGTTCTTCTCATGTATGGATATAAAAGTACTTTTTACGTACGTCTGCAACCTGTGTCTTAAAAACTTTGAAAGAAATATAATGAAATATATTTCGTCGTGAGTTCGTTTGCTAGCTGTTTCGTGCATTATATTCCTTTAATTAATGGTCCTACCTCCGGTCTCTGTTCGTTTCGTGAACTAGTAATGATACCAAAAACTTAATTCACAATTTATAATATCAAAAGGCTACACAATCAGGCAGCGTCTCAAGAATCGGCACGTAAATCAGGTCTCTACGTCAGGACCTGACGCTAAGTTAGTGGCTAGGTTACGTTCTCTACTAAGTCCTCAAGTTACGACCTTGAAGGAGTCCTAGTTAGGACCTTGGATGGGCTCTAAGTTAAAGCCTTGGGGCCCCTCTAACTTCAAGCCTAAGCTATGTCCTTAAGATTAGGTTCTAGCCTGGGCTACATTAAGTCCCTAGGTTTGGTCCTCAGATCAGTCTAGGCTTAAGCTAGATCCTTCAAATAAGTCTACATAAGATCTTAGATTAGACTAGGTTGCGTCCTACATTGAATAATCATGTTACGTCCTCCGTGGTTATAAGTCTAGGCTAAATCCTTCCGTCAATCCTATCTATCAATAGGTCAATAGATCGCCAGCGACCAAGTGCCACAGGTGAACGATCAAAACGACCAGCGAACGAATCTAGCGAAGGTGCTATAAAATACGATTAAATATTTCTCTAGAAAAAAAAAAGGCTAACGATGCTTCTGTCTGCATAACTTGGAGGGAGGAGTGTGAAGAAGCGAGAAACAATTAGGTAAAATTGGGCAATACAGCCAAGACTAAGGTAAATCATTCTTTGTGCTCTCAACATACGTAGCGCTCGTTACCCTGTCGGCAACCGATGTCAACAAGGCTCTTGAAAGAACAAAGCCGCATTCTTTTTTTTCTTCTTTTTTTCCCCTTATATTGTAAACCAAAATCTAAATCACACCCATATTTCTCAAGATGATTCTACACAATAATCTTGACTACGCCGTCAGCCCGGCCAACACGATAATAGTATTTTCTTTTTCTTTTTTTTCAAGCGAGGTTCCCAGAGAAACCGCTCTCCCATCCAGTTCAACCTCGCGGAGTCTTGGGTGTGTGTGTGGGTGTGTGTTCCAACCCCACAGCCCAGGCTGGGTTCAGGCTGCTGGATAAGGTCTTTTGGTCGATCAAGCTGTTGGAAGCCGCAGCCTGAGCTCAACCCCACAGCTTAGCTGGTCTGGTACACTTTGTAGGTGCTTGACCAATGCACTCTTGACCTTCTCTACTGTGCATCCCAGGCTGTTTCTTATAGTAGATAGGAAGGTGTTGAAGGGTCTTGGGCCCCGGATATTCAAGGTGTTCTCTCCCTTTGTACTTACGACATCTCTGGATTTCAGGAGGTAGTATATTACAGTCTTCCACGCCTATCGTGGAAATGAAAATTGGGAACGAATTCATCTACTATTTTTCACACATAGATGATGATATCTTTCCCGTGTCTGCGGTCCAGGAAATATATAGCCTCAGAGTTTTCAGTCACGTCCAGTAATTTGGTTCCTTTACCTCACCAATATCGGCTGTGAAAGATCTCTACACACTTTCTAAGTCAGGAATTTCGCCCGCCTTGTAGGGTGATGTTAAAACACAGCAATCCTCAATTCGTTAAATAATTAATGCCTTGAATAACATAATTACTTTTTTGCCTCACTTGTCTTGAAGGTCCGCAGGATCCAGCCTGCCATCCTTCTGCATGAGGCAACCGTTGTTTCGTTGTGTTCGCTGAAGGTTAGGTCGTTAGACATTTTCACTCCAAAGTCTTTCACATTACTCAACTGGTTTATGATAACGTCTGTGTCTGTCCAGTATTTTGTTTTGATTCTGATTACTTCACCATCCGCTTACAGCAGGAATTGAAAAGTGTCTCCACTGAAGAGCAAGTTGTTCTCGGCAGCCCAGTTAAAGACTTCGTATAAGTCACTTTCTAGTAAGATATGCACCTCCCCCTCCAGCCAGCTCCACACTCCATAAGAACATCATCAAAAACAACACAACACAGTACCTCACCTAGATATAACTTGTCCCTCCTACCACACGAACTATATCGATCACCTTTCTCACATCAACCAGACGAGTGGTTGATACTCATTCATAGAATCCTCTTCATCCAAATTCTCCCTCACGATGAACAACGTAAAATACTAAACATGACGCAGGATACGACTCACAATAAACTCTTTTAGAGTACAGCGCATCATGGAGTCAATGAAGGCATTTGGAGGCAGCAGGCTTGGGAATAAAATATACACTGCAACCATTTACCAAGAGTTCACTCTCCCCCCAACACAGAGCCATTACGGACACAGCCTTACGTAAAACTGCTTCAACAAACGTGGTTACATTTCACAGAGAACAGCAACGAGTTACCCTATGATAAAGGAGATGTGTGAGTTTGAGCTGCCGACATTGAGCCACTCCCAAATTCACGAACACTCCAGCTGAGGGAAAGGAAGACCTAGTGGTGGCGCGTTCCATGACCTCACCCTCCCACGGAACTGCATGAAGCTCTCTCTCTCTCTCT
>JAUUEG010210918.1:0-10075 GCA_032361445.1 Panulirus gracilis | reverse complement strand
CACAATGTATGAGTCACAGGTGAAGCAGCACAAGTGCTGACAAAGGAGCTGCCCAAAAGGTAAAAAACAAAGATTTAAAAAAATGTCAATCCATAAAATTGGTTAAACAAAAATGAGATAATTACAATAGAACTTGCATAACATAAAAGATGAAAATGAATTATGGACTAAAGAATCTTAAATAAAAGGTCAAAAGAATCATATAATAAAGCTGTTTCATAAAAAACGAGATAAACATGATAGAAATTGAGTAGGATAAAAGAATGCTGTATGGATATACGAATTCTACTTGCCATGCTGGCACATGTCAGACGTACGTCCACTTTGAGAAACGACTGGTCAGTCAGAATGGAACTTGGATGTATATTGGGGATAGACAGTATAACCTTCTCACAACCGTAAAACTGAGTTGAAACTATGAATATTGGGTTGCAAATTTAAGTAATTCATGACATACAAAGACATAACTACCAACAAAGTAAACTCACCGGAGGCAACAGCTTTAGCCATACCACCCATGCTTTCCACCTCGTCAATAATAGCTTTTCCAGCCTCATACACTTCATCAGTTAAAGCTTCCATAGTATAAGAGCCAGCCCAGGGATCAATTACCTGAAACATATCATAGGCTGAATAAATGATGCAATACACATATCATTCTGGAAAAGCATGACATCAATTAAAAATTGAAAGACATAATGACGATTGATATCAACTACTGACTTAGTACAAGAGAGTTTTTGAGGCTTCACTTATATGAAGCCTTGGAAACCGATGAAAAGGACTTCAAGGGTAAAAAGTAAACCTCACCTTTGGAATTCCAGTCTCTTCTTGCAAAATTATTTGTGTATTACGTGCAATGCGAGCAGAAAACACTGTGGGTAAGCCAAGAGCTTCATCAAAAGAATTTGTGTGGAGGGACTGTGTGCCACCAAAAACAGCAGCCATTGCTTCTATTGTAGTACGGATGATATTGTTGTATGGGTCCTGCAATGTAATACAGCAATTATCCATTCAAATCTAATACTAAGATGGAAATGGTCTTAACATATGCAGTAAGCAGTTTCCTAAAAGTGATAAAGCTTGATCACGCAATACTTTAAAATATCAAATGTAGTGTATATACTTTAACTGTGTCAGTTCATCTTAATAATTCCTCAGCACATAGAAACAACTTGTGTACATATCTATCCTGAAGATATACATTTACACAGAGACTCATTCATACAGTATCTTGTCTCATCTCCCAATACAGGGGTCTTGCCCTTTGTGATTTATAAGTTTGAAATTCACAAGTCAGCAAAGTCTTAGCTCATCGTATTTATGTAATTCACTGAAGAAGCTCCTGAGTTAATGAGTACTCATTCAAATTTTTTGTGTCCTGTTTGGTGATGGGGTCCTTTCTTAGCTTACATCCTCTCTCCTACTCAGTTTTTATTTACACTAAGCTACAGTAGCTGTTACGTGTAATTCCTCGTCTCACCACATGTTTGTTATACTGTCATTGCACAGTCTCCTTCCCACAGCGAAGAATGTGGCATTGCTTTTCCTTCTTAGAAAAAACAGAAGAAACTTCTTTAAACTATTCTAGAAAAAAAGACAGAGGTGCTTGACTACAAAACTACATAATTCAAGACCACATCATGGTACTTTATGGTAATCAAAAACTCCTATGTAGATATGATCTTTCCTAATCTATGTCCTTAATGCTACCTCCAATCAAATTCCTTTTCTATGCTTGTTTCTATCCATTCCTAAATCCTGCTAATTATAAATAAGAATATGAAAAGAAAGTTGCAAAAAGCAAACAGGGCTTTCATGTTCAGAGTTCAGCTTTAAAATCTTCATCCCTCATCTGGCCAAGCTGTTGCTATGGATCTTTTAACAATCAACACTTTATCCATCAACTAGGAGCTAAACAAGTAAGCTTTAACACTGATCTCACCTCATTCCTCTACAATGATGAGGCAAACAAGCACAGCAATCATTTAATCAAATGTCCAAAATTCAATCTAAAGAAAAACAAGTGATTAGGAGGTAAAGTTAAATTTCTCTTATCTAATGTCATCAGTATTCTGGTCTCTCCTTTATTGTAATGAACTTTTTTTGTACTGATTTTGAGTCACATCTTCATACCTCTTTGATACAATTTTGAAAGTTTATAACTACTGTTAACCAAAAGACAGCATGACAGTACTGACAATGTAAAAACTAATTTAGATATATAAAAAATTATAACTTCTTAGTGATATATCTATTATATAATAATTTAGATCAGAATTCTTAATTCTGACATATAAATGAATAACATAACACATTCAACTATATATTGTTGGATAATATACCTGCTCTGTGAGTGACCATCCAGAAGTCTGACTGTGAGTTCTTAACATGGTAGACTTCTTGTTTTTTGGAGAAAAGCTGCTGTCAATTAAATGTGCCCACAGGCGACGAGCAGCTCTCATTTTTGCAATTTCCTACAGATCAGAACAATTAGTGTGCTATAAACCTATACTTGCTAACTATTATACAAAGAAAACTGAAAACACTAATTCTACAATATGTTCTAAATAGTAAATCAACACACATCTTTAAGAAAACTACTTCACTGCATAATATACATCCTATGCAATATCTTATATCCAAAATAAACATCAATTTTGCAGTTTATTCTCTTTTGCATAAATCAATTCATGCGACAGAGAAAAAACAAAACACAATTCCTTGTAATTAAAAACAAGGAATCTTAAGTGTTACTTTTTCCCTATGATACACGATATGTACTGATTTACGAAAAACATATCACAAGAATCCTCTCTTGTAAAGTCTCTAATTGGCCGCAGGCTGCAATAAGGATTCATGTGAACAGGAATGACTACTTCAGCATCATTAAATTTTCTCAAAACAGCCATATCTTTCTTTGCTTCTGTGCTAGTGTATGAAGTAAATATCAGAGGAATATCTGAATTTTGAACCATTAAAGATAAAGATTCAGGCCATGTATCTCTCTTCTCACCTTCAAATTCATGGAATCCACAATTATAGGCAATGATGGCATCAGGACTAGTAAAATAGTTAGTATTTTTGTACTCATGGTATAACAACTGACACATCTCATATACAATCACCCTACCCTTCTCCTGACAATCTTCACACTGAGTCATGCCACTATCATCCAGACAGCGATTGTCAGGGAGCTCATCACTAAGCCCCGAATCAGAAAAAAGTTCTGGTCCAACAAAAACCATGTGTAATTTCATAAGAGCTGGTAATCTATGGACCAAATATTCCCAGCGTATAATCCCAAGAAGTTCTTTTGTACTTTCTGCTCCCACCACATGAATTTTAAGTTCAGATAATTCACTAACTGCTTGCTTGTAAGGTCCAACTTCAAGCTGTTGAAGGGCATACAGAAGGGAAAGTGGATATGACAACCTCTCTGACATAACAGCATAAAGCTTCAAATCTAAATCTCTATCATCAACATTTTTCAAGCACAACTGGGTCTTCATATGATCTATCATCTTTGCTGGCAGTTTCTTATACTCTTTATCTACTTTACTGGGAAAGGGAAGGTCTGGTATACCCTTCCTAGCTTCCCAGATATCACACTGAATACAGAGGAGATACTTGTAACACCATTTTTCATGCCTTTCGGCATCCTGTGAGCAGTGTGAATCTGAGCAGTAGAAAACTGAGTGACAGTTAGGACAGTCAATAATTTCTGAGGGTTCTGCTTCCTTACAAACCTCACAAACCCTTGGAAATAATAGAATCTCATTTTCAAACACCTCTAAACGTCGATCAAGGTTAATCCTAGCAGTCAACTGGAGAAACTTCCTGAACTCAAGCCAACTCTTCTTGTCATGAACTTTTATCTTGGCTTGGGAAAATACATTTCTTCTTCCCTCCACTGCATGTACTTGACAAAAGTGCCTGTTGACAAAAAACTTTTTAATATAATGTTAAGAATTAACCTTTATGAAACCCGCTTTCCTCACACAGCAAACTGTAGAAATCTTTTCCATCTTTTGTTTCTCCCTCTAACTATAACCTTTACCTCTTTTAGAGCAAGGTCTACAAATACCTGGAAGGCTCATATTAAATCTTGCTACATCTCCTTTTCTCATACTCATTTTTCTTACCTTTCATCCATGATAGCTATAACTGGGGCATCCTTTTGTCAGTACCATGTCAGCCATCACAAAAAAAATTTCTTTGGTTAAACCTAACACATTTTCAGCACTTTATTAATGTAATTCAGTGAGTTCCATTCTTATGACTCTTTAGCAGCTTTTATTCCAAAAACCTGTGACCTGATATCATCCATCAGTGTGATTCAGAGTCTATACTTGACCATCCAACACAAATTGAAATCCAATCGTCTAAGTCAAGGGGTATACAAAGTAAAATTAGAGTAAAACTCATTTCCTATGAAGACTTCCTTGCCTGGAGCTCGTACCCAATACCCTGAAATATAAAGCTGATCATTCTGATCAGAACCTATAGAAAACCAGAACATCCTAAATTATTAGCTACAAAGCTACAATAGGCATTTTGGAGAGGTAAAGATCCTAAGAACTCTCTGTACAAAATTTTCCCCATTCAAATGAAAATCTAACCACTGAAATGAAAACGGAACAAACATATCAAATCAATATTCACAATTGCCTTACCCCTCTCTTTCAAAACCTATTCAAAGTCTATTTGAAATAGAAAGTTAGAATGAATTCCTACGATATTGTAATACTTACCCACGAAGTATGGACTGGCGTTTTCTGAAAAATTTCTATATTCATATTTGCAGAATCATCTTCTCACCCCAAATTCGACATCAGAATTATCACTCTATTTTTTACGTTCTCTCACACACACTGCTCTTCATAGGATTTGTTAGCTTTTGGTAGTTTTCCTACCAGGTCATTCTCAGAAATATTGCCACTAAATCTGAGTAGTATCATAATTTTGTATCTTTTTTTGGGACCAATAAACTTTTATCTGTCTATTTACTCAATCCATACAACATCAGTGCTTTCCACAACCCTGCTACATTCTATCCATCAAAACTTTTTAAAAAAGTACAATTAATCTACATATTTAGTTCTTTTCCTTTTTCAATATGCATTCTCAAAACAAAAATCTAACCCATGCAACCTTGTATGAACAACTATTTCCATTCATCTGAGATGGCCATGACTGGGGCATGCTCTTACTCATGCCAATGTCAACTACTATGAAAAGTAGTAACATAAATAGACTTCTTAACTTTCCTAAAAAGATGACTTGATAATATGAAGAAACTAGACGTGGGCTGGTGCTCTGATTAATTGTCCCAAGTTTTCATAGGGTGTATAATTTCATATCAGAATGTTACAGGGGATGGGTAGACTTAAAGATTGCCCAAAATACTGTTATGTAATTTGTTGGTGAACCGTAATACTGAAATTAAACTAAAATGACTTACTTGTGCATGGCCCAGTCTTTCCTTTGACACTGCTTGGAACAGTAGGGAACAAGCTGACACTGGGCACACCATTTAAGCTTACAAGATTCAGAGGGTGCCTGCGAACAAAAGTGGCATATCCCCGGGTGGAAATGGCGTATAGCTGGCAGCAACTGTACCAGAGGCTCTGTGCCTACTCCATTTACTTCCATGGCTCCTTAATTAATCATCTTCTCCAGAAGAATATGATAACATTCAAAACACTGTAATATCACATTCAAAATTAGAGTAATGTATTAAAGTACATTTTGTTACTGGATGGCTAGCTAAAATGTATAAAAGCAGATGCTGACAAAATTGATAAAACAAACTAAATTCATCACAAACTAAATGTACGAAGAATCATTATGAATAAGAAGACCAAACTAAATTTACTTGTACTGCAGAAGCATAAGTATAGTATACATACATACAATTATCATACTATTTTTAACTTGATCGCCGTTTCCCATGTCAGTGAGGTATTGCCAGGAAACAGACAAAGAAAGACCCATCCACTATGTGCACACATATTTACACACAAGCTCATACATGGCCATATATATTTACATAACAACGTATAGATACACATACACAGACATATACATATATACACACATACATATTCATACTCGCTTACCTTCATCAATCCCCAGCGCCACCCCACCCCACAGGAAACAGCATCACCAAACTCTGCGTTGGCGAGGTAACACCAGAAAAATGGACAAAAAAGGCCACATTCATTCACACTCAGTCTTTAGCTGTCATGTGTAATGCTTTAATGTGATACTACTAATATCCCTATTCCAGGATGAATGGTAGTGGAGAAGGAAAACATTTTTCTATGAAGACAAACCCACAAACCTTGTAGATTTTCTGATGAGTGGCTATGAAAATTCTAATTACACCATGGAATACACAGGATAAAAATCATTGGTTGGAAATTGGTGTGAAGGAAAGTGCACAGATAAAGATCTAGAACATTACTAAGGGAGCATACTTTATCAGCTGGACAAATACATAAAGCTGATGAAAGTTTTATGTTGATATGTGCTTCCCAAAACAATTCTTGCACAAAGTGGTAAATCACAGGCACCAAGTTACAAGAAAAGACTTAAATTTTTGTACTTATCTGGTAAGAATTCTATGCACAATACAGACTGCATGATTTACTTTGAAAATTTTCAGTTTTATTCCTTTGAATTTTCATTAACACATTAAAGTAACATTACATATGTCCAAAGAGCAACTTTTCAAGTCATCTAACTTTCCAAAGATCTCAACATGATCAGACAACTTGACTTTCACTGTGTGGAAAGAGGATTAAAGATAATGGAAAGAGACTAAATTCATTGCAACACATATCTAACGACTCTCATTACACATCTAATGTTAAAACCAGTTTTACTGTAATTAATTATATACAGCTATGTGTAAGTAATTATGTTAATTTGATTAAAGATGCTTTTATAAAACATACTATAGTATGTACCTTAAAATCAATCTTTTTCTTGAAAAGTCAGATTGATTCAATAAAAAAAACTGAAGTCCCTACATACTCATTTTTTCATGGTGGCCAACACAATGCAGGTAATTACATACCCCAATCATGGCCTTCTTAGATTTTCCATATACTGCATAGACATATCCCAACCTATGCCAAGTAAATAATCATCAAAAAACACCAAAGGGATGATGACGACCTGGGTTGGCTGTGAACCAACTGCCCTGTCCAGGATTCAAGCCCTGGTGGTCGTGTATATAATTCTTGATCAGTGATGCTAACCATTATGCCAGAGAAGTTCAAAAACAAAACAATAAAAGAAAAACAAACATAACACTATTTACAGAATAATGGGGATTATAAAAAGTGATTTATATCAAACTGAGAAATATCATCACTTTTCCTCTAAACAATTACTCGTTGATTAAACAAATGCACAAATACATTTTGTCACCTCAGGTCTCAATCGGTGTTTGATTAAATTAGTCTAGGAGAACCATATAGTTACAAGAAAATCTAGATGAATAAATCACTTAATAAATACAATGGAAATAATCATATCAGTTTTCTGAAACTCATAAAAGAGTTATAAGCTTAAGAAAACATAACTCTACTTGCAGAGAAAGTCAATGAGGGAGGGAAATAAGAAAACCCTGTGCTCCCTAAGAGAAAAAAGTAAAATTCCAACAGAAAACTGTAATCCTAAGAAAGGGTCATTGGAACAGGAATAAACAAGCTTATACAGTATCACTATCTTAATGGTGTATGGAACCTTGGAAAATTTGCCATGAAAACTCTTATCTATGAGGTGACAAAGACACCTCAGCACCCAGAAAACTCTATCTATGAGGTTACAAAGACAGCTCAGTGCTCTGAAAACTCTATATATGAGGTGACAAAGAAAGCCCAGTGAAAAATTTCCTTAATTTTGACTAATTATAACTCTTAGCTTGTTAGAAACAGCCTTTAAAAACCAAAATAAAAGAAGGTAGGGTTTAACTCACCAGGGAACATCTGGCTGATGTGACATCATAATTCCAGTGATCCCCAAGGTAGCTAATAGCAGCACTTCTCAGATAATGTATACATACTATAAACAATAAGCATTTTTTCTCTCTGGCAGCTCTGAAAAAGAAAGGACTTGTTATAACTTTATTTAGAATGACTCCTTCAACATAGAGTTTCCAGCTCTAGTTCTATGAAACTTTTCCTGCTGACTATAAGGAAGGAAACACCATCAAGGAGGTACAAAATAAAGAGGGGTAAAAAAAAAGTCACCACCAAAGATTATATCTTATAATCACATCATCCTATATTGTTGGAAGATCCTATGCAACATAGGACAAGAAACTAAAACAATAAAAAAGAATTACAAAGGGTCATTCACGTATCCATATAATGCATCAAATATCAAATATCATGATCTTACATGCCGTTAAAATTATTTCTAGAGCAAGCTGAAATTCTAATACCCTAATATTTTCGATGAGACTGTGTATGGCTTGATTTGATCCATAGGCAGCAGAACATGCGTTGACAAGCAGGGGAGTGACTTTAAGTTGGAAGTGCAGAATGGGGGAGGGTAGGCCACAATAACTTGAATATCTATTTCATCTATTACCATTAATCTATTTCCCACCAAGGAGGGGGGTGGATCAGGTAAACACAGCCTCTCCATGTCATTCATACATTCTAACTCATGCAAAGTATGTTAAAGTAAAACATCATCCAAAACACTTATAAAATGCTTTTTGCTTTATCACTTTAAACACCAAATTAATTCATTGGCCCAGGCAGAAGTTTCTCTTCATACAATGGGCACACACAAAATGCTTCAAAGTTATCAGACTCTCAACCATTCCTCTAACATCTTAATCTGAAATATCCTTAGCCCTAATAAATTTTCAGACTACATCTTACCATCTAACCTAGGGTGTACCTCTTCCTCTTGTACCCTCTACATAACACAAAATATTCTCTTGATCACCCTATCACCTGCTATACATTCTACATGACCATACCATCCTAAAATACTTTAATGAATGTACCTTTCTAATGTCTTCTTCACACTTCATAACCTCTTAAATTTCCATTCTATCTATCCTCCTAATTCCAACTGTTCTCCTCTTACCTTTTATCTATCGAGACCTTCATGCATTTGTGATTCACAGTCTTGTGATAATCACTAGATTTAATGCAAGCTTCTTGCACACTATTTCAAAATTTTCTGCAATCTATTCACCAGAGCTTTCACTGCACCCCTTTCATGATTATTCTCAACTTTAGTTCTCCCAATACCATTGTTACTAACATTCACTACTAAAGACTTTAACTCTTCCACAGCTTCCTCTTCTTCACAATGTAAAGTACTCAAGTAATCTCCCTTGCCGTCCTTTTCAAAAAATTGTATCTTCCTTTTATCCACATACACATCATCAAAGTGGTCAACCATTCCATCCAATTCCTCCTCTGTCTAAGCTGAAAACATGGCATCACCTGCATATGCCAATTCATCTATCATTAAGTTTCATATCATAGTCACCCAAACTCCCTCTCATCTTCCAAAATGCTCCAACCATTAAACCACCCAAATAACCCTAATGAAATCATGCAACCTTTGCACATTCTGGGAATTCTCTCTAGCCACTCACTCGTTCCCTCTACAGGAGGTGGCCTATTGGCTTCCTCATTATCATTCTCAGTAACTTATTGACCACATTCATTAGTGAAACCAGTCTGTGGTGCAACACCTCTCTTCACCTTTCTTCAGCCATATTTTGAACAATATTTGAAGAGGTCTGTCAAGTATACCACCACACATCTTCAGCATGTAAAGTGAAAATTTATCAGAACCATGAGACTTGTTTATGACAAGGGCTGTTACTACTTCAAGGAAGCTTCATATATAATCAAAAGCAATAGTGAAATAATCAAAAGTAATTATAATCATCTTCACTCTAGATGTAGTAACTGTCTTCCTCAAAACTGAGCTTGTGTATCGATATATACATTATATTCATTTATCATACTTAACCGCTGTTTCCTGTGTCAGCAAAGTAGTGCAAGGAAACAGATGAGGAATGGCCCAA
>JAUUEG010210807.1:0-10076 GCA_032361445.1 Panulirus gracilis | reverse complement strand
TTCCCTCCACCTCTGACACATATATCCTCTTGGTCAATCTTTCCTCACTCACTCTTGTGCTGCACACGGTCAGAGAAAAATCTTTAAAAAGATTTTTATAACCTCTGGTAACCAAAAGCCAAGCAAATCGTTCACAAAAGCAGTAAAAATGGGCAAATAAAATTCTTGTTTTATTAAGGACTATACAAGTCCAAATAAAATTCTTGTTTTATTAAGGACTATACAAGTCTCTAAAAATTGTCCTCACTCTTAACAACTCACTGTTTTGTACCCATCTTTAATATTGTGTTCAGTTTTGTTCACTTTACTTGAGGAGAGATGAACTGAATGACAAGTTTAAAGGAGCGCTTCCAAAATGATCCACAGCCTGGCACACAAATACTATGAAAGCCAACTAAAATCAATTCTAATTACCTTTGGAAAAGGTGATCTAATTCAAGTAATGAGTCATTACAGGCTTTATCTCAACTGAAGAAGCTATTCAAGGATAGATTCTTTTAATTTTATTGTAATGCACAAAACATGTGGGCAAACGTTTTTCCTTAAATGAAACAAATTACCTTTTCTTCCAACAGGATTGTATATGGAAAGATTTATCAAGAGCAGTTGAAAGCAGTACCACAGATACCTTTATGCATTTACTTCAAATTTGTGCATATCTACAGCTACATAAGGTTAGAGGTCTTTTCAAAAATCGCTCTTTCTAACCATACTATAATCCATACATTCCTGTTCTCTTCCTATAATACAAATAGCTATTAGAATTCAACTGCACAGATTCATCAAAATGCAATGAAATACAACTATAAGACATATATAAATACCATATTCTAAGCCATATGTAAGATATACTTTCCCACAACACAATATTGGCTACAAAAATATTCCCCCTACATCCAAATGTGTGAAGTTGTGCATGTCCCGCAGGTTAATAATAAATCCTTACTGACAATGAAGATAAAAGAAATTGGTGAAAGAAGTACAAAACCAGAACACTCTCTCAGTCTATCAACTGTAAAGTTGGTATCATTTTTGCCAAAAAAATGCATCTTGAACATAGGCATAACAAAAAATGTAGCCATAGAAATATTTACCCTCTCATTAGCCCTCATAACTGAGGACGCAAGGAGCCAGCCAATGGAGTACTGATTTATATTTTCTCTAGCAAGGTACAACGTAATGCCATATATGTAGCAATCAAACAACTTGTTTTAGTGATGTTGAAAACAGCAATCTAAATTTCAATGATTCTACACATCTTAGAAAAAGCATTTCAAAGCATTTTATAGAAGTTTTGATTCTATAAATATTAATTCAGATAATCACTTCAAATAAAATGTATTTGGTGGTATAGCCCACACCAGTATACTTGAGAGTAATGTTCATGGGCCAAGAACACCAGAATACTTGTTAGTACATAATCAAAAGACAGAGAACACATTCCCCCCTCAAGCAAGAGTCAGTGCACCATGCGTGGAAAAGACTACATAAGCCACCTAATGAATCTAAAAAAAAAAAAAAAAAATTACAGCACTACTATCCCAATTAGATCCAAATAAAGCACCTGCTAAACCAACATATATCTTTAACCATGACTTCAAATCCAATATCGCTAGATCAAGAACACCAACAAGATTGTGGTCCCTGGTCAGACCCAATTACCCAATGGTCAATTTAATCCAACTTTTACCTATTTAGCTCACCCTTAAAGAGGTGCTCGTAGATGGCCACTCTATTCAATTTGGGCATCAACATCTTGTCTGGGACGCCACGAAGGGATTCACCCTGCAAATACAAAAATATGTCATCCATCCACCTACACCTATTATTCCTGAAAAGAGCTAATTCTCCTTAAATATAACATTATTAAAACGCTTAAATAACATGACTGTTATCTAGAGCTGACAAATCCTCAATGTAGATTATAGGATGACCAGGAAATTTTCAGATAAACAAGATATGTTTTCAGTGCTACCACTCACCTTCCACAGCTGTAAAGAAGAACGGCTGCTGCTACAGGCGACCCAAACAACGGATACGGTCTGAGAAGAGAAAGTCGACTTGCGTATGAGTAAATTCTTGTTATACATTTCGTATATATTTATTTCATTTCAAGGACACAACTTACCTTCAAAAAAAGGATGGATTATTAATTGATTATATCAAATGAGAAATGTGGCCTCCTTGAGTTATAGTATATCTAAGGACATATAGCTGATCTTACTTCTTCAAAGTGCATACTTAATTTACATGAACTTTAATGTACCAGTTTTATAGTCGGTGCATTTTGAGACTTTAAACAATAATCACATTAGTTTAAAGGATCTGACTTCATATAAGCACTACATTGAAGCAATAACAGGGACGTTCACAAATAAAACAGCGTGATTGTTGTAAACATGTGATCATAGCAAAGATCAGTAAATGTCAGGCACAGGGCAGATTCTTATTTGTCTGTATTTCTCATCAGTTTTCATGGGGTGTAATGTTTGTAACAATTTTAATGTCCTGCAAGTGTTGAGGCATTGCCAAAGTCCCGTTCTATCAGCTCATCTATCCTGAAGTTGGACAATCTGGATGGGGCGTTTCACTGTTTTTCTGGTATAGTTCGGTTAAAGTTGGTTAATTTCGGGATATTTCGGCTAAAGTTGGTTAATTTCGGGATATTTCTGTTAAAGTTGGTTAAATTCGGGATATTTTGGGGTTTTGCCACACCCTCTTTCGCTTCAACCTCTGTGGCTGTCAGTAGATTATTCTAGGACCACAGTAGAAAGGTCTTAGAAATATTTAAATCAACCTCAGTGATTCTTATTAATTCATATGATAAGTGTTCAATAAAAGCTCCATGTCAAATGAAACCTCATTGCCTGCAAATTTACGAGATGGTGAATAAAAAATATGATCTGTACATATTTGAAAATCTACTAGTCATGGTACTCAATACGATATTGCCAACCCGAAATTCACTTTTTTGGTTTAGATATTCCTAATGAATAACAAATCCCTACGTGTCCCTACGTACAAAGTCCCTATGCCTTTCTTACATGAATAGTACATATCTTTCGAGAAATGCACATCATACGTTTCTTATTAGTGATTAATAAGCTTCATGGAAAGATGATAACCATATATAATGAACGCAAAGACATTCATTTAACGGTTATTAGAAAAAGGTAAGTTATCTTGTTTCAATATCCATCAAATTTTCTGAATTCCTCTTATTGATTAAGAATAAGAAAAAATGAATTTTACATAGCTTGTTTTCAATATAGTTAACTTAATAATGTTTCACTATCTAGGTAGTGCCTTGAATTATTCATGATCATGTGAGTGTAAAAATACAAGGTATATATTTCATGTAAGAGAGATAGTAAATAAAGAGAGCGGTCATATTTCCTGCCATAATATTTCATAAATACAAGGTATATATCTTATGAAAGAGGAATGGTAAATAAATAGAGCGGTCATATTTCCTGTCACAATATTTCATTATCATATTTCATTCATAATCAGCACAGCAATAAAGCTTAATTAAGGCTGGAATGGAAAGACAACATAAAAAGTTTTACTCTTTGTGATCATACATTATGAAGTGCCAATTGCCTCTCTTCAATCACCCTAGCAAAATCAAGACAGATTTTATCTTTGGATTTCATGTTATAATTGATAAATGATAAGAAATCTAATAACTCAGGTCCCATCATATTCCTCTTTTTTTTCACATCTGCCATTGGAAAGTGGCAAAGATAGGATGAGCTTAGGTTCCTAAATCATACTGGTCTGAAAAAGAAAAAAAAAATCCTCAGTTTAGAATGGATATAACTAAAGCTCTTCACACCTATTCTTAAAAATCAGGTTACGTTCATCAGTACTGAACTATGCTGGCAAATCCTCCCATTCTTTCCAAATATGTTGGCAAATCCTCCCACTCTTTCCAAATATACTGGCAAATCCTCCCACTCTTTCCAAATATCATCATTCTGAGATTGTACTCGATGTCCATATTTTATCATTAAATTGTGTAGCGTTTGGTAGGTTTCCTCGCATCAAAATCCTCCAATGCAATCTTAAGAGATATGAATTTAATTTCCTTATTAAAGGATCGAAGAGAGGCAACTTTTTCCCCTTGAGCTCAACAAAATGCTGTTAGAGAAAAGGAGTGACATCTCATCCTAAAATGCTTATTATTTTCAAGAAAAAACTCACACACACACACACACACACACACACACACACACACCCGAACTAACTTATCAAATCGAATCTTTGATTAATTATCTACAAATTCTGGTTTGATGAATTTTCTTACTCTTTTTTTTATCCCTGTTATTCGGATATTTTACATCATGTAAGATAGCTATCAAGTTGTTTCTAATCTGAAATAATGCATTCGTTTGATTGAACTATCTTGACACATACTTCAAAAAGGTCATGTAGGTTTTTAAATAGGGGTTGTTGAATGCTTTCATAATCAGTTCTGCTGAAATTACCTTGTTCGCGCCCGGGAAAAAAGTGATTTCAAAGCTCCCCACCTATTCAGAAGTCGTTCAGTGCAATGCTGCATTGCAAGCCATATTGTGTCAACAAGTTCCAGCATTTTGAGTCTCTCAACAGAAAGGAATTCCTGTAATTTACTTAAATTCCGCCTGTCTGTTTGAACTGTGACTGAAATATGCTGCAATGTATCAGACAAATCCCTCCACACTTTTGGGTAAACTTATTGAGGGTTAACTTGCAGCAATGTGGAGAGAATGACATATACACTTTATTTCATTGAAACTTATCTGCTTCCATCAATAACTTTGTCATAAAAGTATTGTTCTTCCCAACTAAAACACGCATTGTCTGCTGCCATAGCAATGATATCACTTTAAAGGTATTACTCTCTCTACAAAGCATGACTTCACATTAGAAACTGCTTTCTAAAAGTTAAGTAACAAATGTACTTTCATCATGGCAAAAATACTTATCCAATACATCTATAATTTATAGATAAGTCTGTACTCCTATATACTAAAATAGAAAACTTGTTAATATCTGAACCAGGGATACCTGGTCAAAGCTTCCACTAAGTGGTGTATTGTGGTCATAGAAATGTTATGTTATGCAAACACACCACTTCAAATATTATTCAGCTTCGTTAAAAAAAGTCGTTTTTCAAAGTATTTTCCACGCTAGTTCTTTAATACGTTGTAAGTATGCTCCAATATGGCTGACATTTGAGAATCTAGTTAAGGAATGACTTTATCATTGCATAAATTACACATTTCTTTATTTTCTAAATTCCTTACAGAAAAAGATACTAATTATGAGTGAATGTCTAAAATTGCTAATTTTTAAGATTTTTTGTCTCCTAGGCATTCGTACGTCTTTGAAAATGAGTAAAAAATCCATAAGTTTAAGGACATGTCCCTACTGTTGGCAACACTGACCCAATATAGTTTGCAATGGCATCCTGAAATCCGTTAAGTCACCATTAGTCATAATGACATGATTGTAGATACATACATGTGTATTATCATTTGCATAGAAAAAAAGTTAATGTCACAGAAAAGAGACTACGGTATATTCTTTATGACTTTAAATCATGTTTAAGAAGAAAAAAACTGAAGGGTGTTGGTGTCCGTACTGTCAGTTTATTTCGTCATGTGTTTAACCACTTCAAAACTTTATGTACTATTAAATCTCGCACCAAAATATAACTAGGGCAATTCATTTCATCAAGAAAAATATTTCTCTCAACAAGCTCTAGTTCTTCGACTGTCATACTCATTCGAAAAATGCCGCCATCTTACCTGCCTCCGTGACGTCATCAGTAAACAAAACAGGGAGTAGGTTTCAAATCGGAACAGAATCAGGAAGTGAAATTCTCAGCTAAACGGTGGAGAAAAAAAGCCCTGCAGCCGTAAGAAGACGATGGCATTAACTCGTCTGACCGATGAATTATCCGAGAAACTCTCTGATATCATTAAAAGTCAAGATGATTGGACTGGGGATGACGGAAAAAGAATTCATCGTGAATATATGAAAGTATGTTTGTCTTCCTTTGAAGGAAAGTTATTTCTGGTGGAAGGTATTGTCCGTCTGTGACATCAGCTTTTATTCTGAATCTTCTTCAGACAATAGTCTAGTATAGCTGTGCATCACTGTTATTCTCACTATTAGCTTTAGGCGTTGTGATTTGTTCCACAAGATTAATGTAGAGTTCAGAGAGGCAAAATTATTTACAATAGTAGGACGTGATGTGGAGTATTATATTTCATTAACCAATACTGAATAGGTTCTTCATCCAAACTCCCAGGTGGTTTATCTTGATGCTAATTAGTCCAGCGTTTGTCATGTAGTATATGGTGTCTGTAGTAAATTTGGCCTTTGTCAATGGTATGCAGTTGGTTTAACCCTATACTTCTCTAGTTATGGTACCTACAAAAGATTTTATCCGTTCATTAATTTGCCAATGACCCTTGTATCCCTCTCAGAATTTTATCTAAAAAGATCTCAGGTAATCAAGATCATATCAATCCGTTAACTGGCATAGGCACAGTATCACATGTTCTTCCTCTTATATGTAACTATGGGTGTAGTGGTACGCAACTTTACAAAAATATTAATTGGTACACAAGATGAAGAAGGTTAGAAAACCCTGTTTTAGTTCAAATATACCAGCCATCCCGTGATTGGACATTGCAAAAATGCCCCTAAAGGTCAAGAAATCGAAGACTTCATATGGTCTGGTGATCCCTGTTGCAGACCTGTTTAATGTTGGTATGTTTCCTTGTACAGTAGGCGTATTAATGAGGTGAAGTAATTAATTGGAGCTATAAGGTGAGGTTTTCATAAGTTCTATTGATGTTTTACAAGTGTTTTTACTACTTTTACATAAATTAGAATCACATTTTCAGTGATATACCTGTACATAACCTTCACTGCTGTCACTATATATAATGTTGTTTGATGAAATACAGTCATCAAGTTTATGCTGTAAAACTATTATTGGATTCTCATAACTACACTAACATTGCAGATAAAGTCACCAAATATATCCAAAGCTTGTAATCATGCAGAGCTAGACAAGACTTTAATTCCTCTTTGTAATTCTTCAGTCCAATGCTGAGAAGTGTGGGGAGTTCACACGTACCCATTTAAAGAGACACTTCCAGATGTCTTCCACCTCTGCTTATACACAAATACAAGGTATAGATGTTAGGTAAAGACTTCACAGAACCTGCAGTGGGTCCAGTTTTCGTCAACACTTTTCCCAGTCCAAATAAGGGAATAAAACAGAAAAGAATTATTTTGATTTGTTTCTTCTGAACACCCACATTGAATCTACAGGAAGTCCCAGACTGACTGACTTATCACTCCCAGCAGGCGTGATAATAGTAGGTATTATTTCTCTCTACAGATGGCAGAGTAAGCACCTAGTTAAATCTGTAGATAGGAGCACGGTGAAGGATCTCTTTGAGGAGGTGCAAACATCAGCCTTATTTTTGCTTGTATTTCCTTTGTTTTTCACCCCATTATGCTGAGTAATGATGAAAATGACAATGTTAACTATGCAGACACAGAAATGAAGATGATAATATCTCATCTGATGAGGAGAAAAGCTCCAACTAGGGTAGTCGAACAAATCAAGGTGGAATATTTCTTAGAGGGGGTGCAGTTGTTTGGTTTATTTCTACCTTTCCACAATTTTTTCACCTACAGTATGCCAGATAATGGTGAATATGTTAGTGATAACTATACAGATGCAATAAAGATAATACTCCAAGATTCTATGACCTCTATCTTGGATAGTCCAGCTGATGCTATGGGGTGGACCACAGTATTTTTTTTTTATGCTGAAGGCTCCACTGATGGACGAAAGTCCACATCAAGGCCAGGCCCTAATTGAAATATAGAGAGAATTATGAAATGGAAAAAAAGGGAAAGTATTTTTCAAATTTTTGAGGAAGTGAAAATG
Organism: Panulirus gracilis; assembly: GCA_032361445.1. NCBI lineage: Eukaryota > Metazoa > Arthropoda > Malacostraca > Decapoda > Palinuridae > Panulirus > Panulirus gracilis. The sequence goes on along the minus strand of JAUUEG010210807.1, from coordinate 2,113 downwards.
AAAAGCCTGTCTTTTGAAATGTGCTAGTTCATAATTATTGGGAAAAACATTGGAAGGTGGAGAGTTCTAAAGCTTTAATGTTTAGGGAAAGAAGAGTCAAAACAGCCCACCCTTGAGTTGTTCATGGCCACACAATAATCATGTGATGCAGCAGCTTGCCAAGTATTGCATGATCTAGCATGTGGCATGGGCACACAAGCAGCCAGCTCTCTGGAGCAAAAACCAAAGTAATACCTATAGAAGAGTGAAAGTGAACTAAGATTGCAGTGCAGGACAAGGGGGTCAAGTTTGGAAGTCAACCTGTGACAGTTTATAAGTCGACTGCTTTTGACTTAACTCATTCAAGGATGAATCAGTCCCTTGTATAAACAGAGTAACTGTTCAAAAGAGAAATTTCAGCATCTTAACAGGACATCCAGTTTCTTAAAGGCAACTTAGCTATTCCTGTAATGTGGGGTTTCCAAGGAAGAGTAGATGTTACAGTAATACCAAGTATGTTCATTGAGCCAAGGGGTGGAATTAAAGAACCAAGAAAGGAGAGATGAGAGTTGTGAGGAGTTTTTGATAGAGGGATGGATAGAAATTGAATCTTGGAGGCAGATTGAGTGAGAGAAGAGGGAGCAGTATTGAAGGATGTGGATGAATGCTGGCAGTGTTGAGTCATTAGCGTATGAGTGCATTGAATTATTTGTGAAGGAGAGGAAATTGTTGAAGTGAGCGGAGAAATATTGTAGGGGACAGGACAGAACCTTGAGGGTCACAGCTGTTGATGTAGAAAAGGGAAGAAGCTGATCCATCAACAACCACACAAATAGATCAGCCGGAGATGAAACTACATATGAAGGAGCAAAGTGAGGGAGGGTAGCTTAGATTTGAGACTATGATGCCACACCCTGTCAAAAGCCTGGTATGTTAAGGGTAACTACACGACTATCCAAAGTCTTTGAGGGATGATGACCAGACATTTGTAAGCTAGAAAAGAATATCACCTGCGGATCTCGCCTTATGAAAGCCCTGCTGGTGATCAGAGAGAAGACTGATTTTTGAGAGGTTTAAAGATATGACAGTAGAGGAGCGATTTGAAGACTGGAAATGGTAGATGTCAAAACAATACGATGATAGTCAGAGGGGTCACCTTCTTAGGGATGGGATTGATCCGCACATGCTTCCAAGGAGAAGGAAATGATTTGGTTTGTAAACAGAAATGGAACAGATGTGTAAGTTCAGAGGCAATTCTTTCAGTACACAAGGATGGATGCCATCAGGACCAAAGCTGATGTATCTTGTACGTGTTGGCTTTGTCGTTAACATGAGTCAGTTTCTGCTCAATTCTTGCCATCCAGGTCCATAGCCTGACTAGCGTTGATGCCTCCAGATTCCCTACCTCACACTCACCGGTACCCTCAGCGTCAGCCGTGCCACAGGCTCTACCTCAACCACTACCTCCTACCAGCACCCTGTGTGTTAGACGAAGGAAGTTACCCAGATAAGCCTCTTAGCCTCGGGGTATCGGCTGCCAATCCCTGGGATGACCTGGCAAAGCCCGACTGTAAGCCACTGGTCCGGCTGGGTGAGGGAAGACCCGCTGGTGAGGAGGGTGCGTGGGAGGGACAATGAGTAGGAGGAGGGATGAGATGTTGATGGAGATAGATGATGGCTGGAGAGAGTGAGCGAGATGTTGGGGGAAGATGGCTGTGAGGAGGGGAGGGAAACTGGGGAGTAAGGACCTAAAGGGGGAGAGAGGGAGAGGGACGAGGAAAGAAACATGGGAAGCTATGGTGCAATAAGTGATACTTAAGGTGAGAATGCAAAGTGGGAGCAGGGAATAGGGAGGAGTGTAAAGGATAGGGCGGGAAGAGGGTAGCTGAAGAGGAAGTGTGGGAGAGGACATGAGAGGAAAGGGAGAGTGGAAAAGAAAACTTGGAGATAATGCGGCAAGGGAGCTGAGATGGAAAAATTGTCAGAGGTTTAGAAAATGAGGAGAAACTGGGGTGTTTAGATTCCAGGACGCGCAGAGGATGCTGGCCTTTGAATAAAGATTCTCTCTCTCTCTCTCTCTCTCTCTCTCTCTCTCTCTCTCTCTCTCTCTCTCTCTCTCTCTCTCTCTCTCTCT
>JAUUEG010210585.1:0-10083 GCA_032361445.1 Panulirus gracilis | reverse complement strand
ATTCTTACTTGTAGATGCATAGAAAGAGACCGCCTTATGTGAAGGCCAAACTGTGAGAAGGAGCACAGCTGCGATGCCATCCAAAAGCGAAATTCTATCTGCCTCGGAAACATTGGGTACGTCTGATTGCTTATCTTGATGGGTTACAAGGCTCCCACGGGATGCCTGAGATACAGTACATTCATGCACGCTACAGCAGCCCTACAGTGCGGTGTTGTGGCTGTTATCTCGAGAAAAAAGAAAATCTACCATTATATAGCTTATTGTTAAACCATATAAAAGGTTCAGGTGAGGATGAACATATCACAGTAGGGTCCACGGTGGGTCTCGTGACTTTCAAGTCTGTCTAACAATATCTGGAAAGTGAAACAATAAATGTAACATTTGATTCCTTTCAAAGACTTTACAACATATTATGGGGAAAAGGAATCATTAGTAAAGGAATCTCAAAATATCAATACTAACTATAAATGAATTTTAAGCATAACCAGAAATGAATCCACTTGAGAACAAAATCAATATTTCATACGTAGAAATACATGAAACGGTTCCTTGAACATTAACTTTACATTAGGAAATAGATTTATTACTGATGTATATGACTGCACAAATTGCCGATTTATGTCTCCTCTCCCCCACTCCCTTTTGAGACTGCGGCAGCAACGCTCAGTTTATCCTTCGCAATGTGAACTATGACCTGAACTTGTCTGAATAAATAATTAACTGCTTCTCTGGTTTATGGACCACCTCCTTCTGAGAGCTTGGTGACTGGAAGCTACAAGAACTCTCCCTTAATACGAAGTATTACGCGTTTCTTGAAGACTTTCCAAATGATGCTGTTGTCTTGTGGACGACGCTCGTATGTGATGGTCTGTTTTGTGGCTCAAGAACCGCATGGCTCCGGGAGTGTGTGTACTCTCAACAATACGAGTGTCTGTGAGGATCAGGCGCTGTATATGGTTAGGGCAATGCGTCTGTGTCTACTATGTTTGGCCTTTGACACGCATGAGAGTTGTGCACACAGTATTTATGCCGAGGGTAGTTTGTGTAATGATGATAACAATGATATACTGTGTGCTGGATTAGCTTCAGTCAAAGGTTGAAAATATGCATATCAGATACATGTAAGATAATTACTAGGCCAATAGAAAGGGAAAAAGAGAGTGAAAAAAATACTAACAGAATACTAAGAGTTTCATATATGAATTACTGATCTGCACACGTTTTTTGGGCATTTAGAGAGATTTCTTCTGGACCTTGGCATTTAGTAGTCTTGTTATTCATTGTAACAATTTCAGTGCTTTCCAATTGTTCTTCTTCACCACATGGCTTAGTTCCTAAATACCATTTTGTTATCTGGAGCTCTACCTTCTGAATCTTATAGCCTAAAGAGTTGTTCTTTAAACAACAATTTACTCTTACTAAACTCATGGAAAAGTTTAAGAGTTTCCGCAATCTTTTCCATAAAATTCTTTTCAAAGCCTCCCTGATCCTCTTTCCCTATCTTTCTATATCACTGTCTGGCTCTGTTATACCCCTCACGTACTTTTTAAATGATGTGCATCTAAAGTCTCCTTCACATATATCCCTAAGCTCTTTTTCTTGTTAGCATTTCTTTTTATCATATTTCCCTTTTCATAACTCCCTCACTATCTTTGTTGTTGATGTTGAAGCCAAAGGTACGCATATACAAACTCCTTCATCGTAGATTTCGTAGAACTTTTCACATTAGTGATCTACGTCTTGATTGCGAAGTTCTGTAAGCAGATGAATATTCTCAAATAACATATTCAGCTGTGAGCAGGTTCAACGATTATATCTTCTCTGATCGTGGTTTACAGTCTGACTTATGTCCTCATTAACCGCGTTGTCAGACTCAAGCATTACATGATTACCTTTACCAACTGGCCTACCATATATGATATGTTCAATTATCATAAGTAGTGTAACGATACTATCTCGCACTGATGATGTATCATCCTCTCTGATTCTACTGTGCCCTGTGACATTACTGAGACAATTTTCCTGTATATACTGTATGAACTTAAGTCCTCATAAGAAATTCACTTTATCCCAGTGTGTGTTAACTTGCCTTACCTTCCTGCCCCAGCATTCCCTTCTGTGGGGTTTCCATAGCGCTCAGGGAGCCAGTTCGACATCCACTGGGAGGATCTACAGGTCAAAAAGTGAGGGGAAGTTGTGTGCGTCTTTGTGTGGTGACCTCACGATATCTAAGTTGCAAGAGCTCAGTGTCTTCAGTGAGGAAGTTGCTTCTTGGGTATGAGGCTACTTATGGTATGTTGAATATGCGTTTGAAATGCTTGAGAATTGGGTGGCATCCAAAAAGCATGTGTGGAGAATGTAGGTTAAGATGGGTGGCTGTTTAGTACAGGGGAGGTTAAGACTGGGTTAGGAGTGCGGTCGTATAGTGGATGTAGGGTCATTTCACTGTGTATAAGTCTCATCAATATAGTACGTGGAAGGGTATGTGGTAACCTGTGTGTAGAGACTCTGTTGAAGTGATGGCGGGGGTAAGTTTCATATTTCTATTCTGGAATTGTTGGATGGTTATATGGAATGGTTTGGATGGGAAGGGCCTAGCACTAGTGCAGAGAGCAGTTTGCTCCCATACGATTTAAATCTCCCATCAGGAGAACTTTATTATCTCTCAGAACTATTTCAAACGTTCCTTTACTGTTTACCATGAATATATATTTCGTTCAATAGCAATTTCTTACATTATCATACACAATAAAAACCACGACACCAGGTTTTTTTTCACAATCATTCCCCCAATCGTGTACTATCTGCATTGGCCATCCATCACTATTTCCAGAAAACGTCTGTCATCCCATATCATTTACCTACGGTGTACGTACTGTTCCGTCCCTTACACTTCTACAGACTTGTTTCGGAAAATTACCGATTCCTTACACACACAACATTCACGCTTGATGAAATCTGTTCATTATTCTAAAAGATTTTATCTCCCCGCATCCCACTTTACTGTTTCCTTTACTAACTGTGTTTGATATTTATACTTATGTCCACAATGCTAGAATCTCTTTAACAGTGATTCAAATCGATTCCTAAGTGTTAAAGCCAGACCACCGCGCTTGGACCTCAGGTGTGTGTGGTCTCTCCCTTGATAAACTCTATATCCTGCGAAGTCTTTCTGATCTCGCTATTCTCAGTGTTCGACACTGGCTATCATGATCTACCTATTCTGCCTGGCCGGCCAGGCCAGCAACGAGACCTCCTTAAAATGTTTTACAGTCTTTGACATCAATTATGTCATCAATTTTGTATCATCTGCAAACGTATTAAGAATTTTTTTTTATTCTTCTTAGTGTGTGTGTGTGTGTGTGTGTGTGTGTGTGTGTGTGTCTCAAGCTGTGTATATGGGACATACGGCTTTTGTTAGTCACTGTGTGTAGCTTGGACAGTGTGTGCTATTTCTATAGTTATATGTGACTTAGGTTGTGTTTGCATGGCTCGGACAGTGGTCTGGCTAGGGCAGTGCATGTGAGGCATGTGGGTGCTGCTTAGATAGGGCGTGTGGCTTGGGCACTGTTGAAACTGGACGTATATATCGGCAGCAATTACAACACCATCATTATGCGAGCACTGGAATCTTATCACTGCGTAACTGGCAGCATTGACAGTTGCACGGATCGGGCACTGAGTGCGGCCTTGCCATTATTTATGGCTTGGGCTGTGCATGAGGCTCGAACAGTATTTAGTCTGACATGGGCAATGTCAGTGGATCGGGCAGGTTGTGTGTGCGTGAGTGGGAGGAGCGGACAGAGTACCATGTATATGTGGCTTAAGCAAAAGCTAAAGCTGGAAGTGTACCGTTGGACCTTGTGGCAACAACGCAAAGACTCGGAGGGTGTAACGTTATCTTAGTATTCACCGGCACCATCAGCATGTGTGGGGATCGAGAGGACTGTGTGGTCCGAACGATATGAGAGCCTCTTGCACTCTTGTGTGTGTGACACCGGACATTGTGTGAGAGTGAAGCAGATCTCGTACCTCCGAACCAGTGGCCAGAACGTACGTTGGCTTAGGCAGAGTGTAGGCGGTTCAATCAGTTTGTGAAGCCAGATACGAGACCCTGAACCAGCAACAACAGAGCTTTGTTATGAGCATTGGAACCTGACCATTCTCAACGGTAGCATTAATAGTTGTGAGATTTGTAGTGTGTGTGTGTAGCTTGAAGAATGTATAGTTCGAACAGTATCTACGGCTGCTTAAGCGTGTTATAATAGTGAAATACATTATAGTAATGGTAATGTTAGTCATAATGATACTACTACTTTCCTGGCAACCAAAGCAATATATAAAAACCTGTTGAATAACATTCTGGACCTGTGAGTTAGCGCTCTCTTGTAAGGACCTTTAAACTCCCCTGTTTTCACATTCTAGAATGACTTTACATTTGTTAACTAAATGAGTAGAAGTAGCACAGTATATCCTTTCGCAGCCAGAATATTTTACCTTTGCATATTCAGCCTCGAGAAAAGACATTTATGCTCAGGAGTTCCAAAGTACAGACATGAAGCCTTGTTTCACGATGAAGCAATTCTGTAAAACTTAATGAACAGCAGTGGGTGTAGTTGCAAGCAAATACTCCAATCATTCAAACTTTTTAGCCTCGCTTTTATGAAGGCGAGCGTTTGTGATATGATGTAGAGGAAGGTAATCCCATGACATCAATTAGGTTAAACAAGCTTAAATTGCAATAATTGAAGATCGAATCCAATATATAGCGTACGATGATTCAGCCATATTTGTGTCGATACACGACGCTTATTCTTCAGCTCAACTTGAAATTTAGAATTCCTCAAAGCACTTTTGACACGGTAGGTTCTCCAGTAACATTTGATGTGATTTCTTTACATTATCTGAGGGCTGAGGAGCTGGATATGTGATGAATCTCTTTAATGGGAGTTTTATATAGCACGCTATACTCCTTTTTCCCCTTGTTTTATTGTTGCGAATCGGGACATAATCTACTCTCTTTTCTCCTTTAATGATCTTTCATTAACCTTAAACTCTGTTCAGTAGTCTCGACGATTCCACTCAACTTGCTTCAACTCATTATTTCCTCTTATCCACACTACAATAATGAAATCGTTTTTTCTTTCTCTCAAGCAGAACATATCTCCTCTCATAATCCGGATTTGTTTATTCATGCAACCAAATTCTTCCAATATCTTTTTCCAAATGTATCTAGTGTCCCACTGATAAATTCAAAGACACCACAATTCACCACAGCAATTACATGAAAGTATTGGTCCTCACCATATCCTCAACACTGTTCTCTAAACCGCACATAATGAACAAGACAAAATTTGCTCCCCAAATGCTAAGAGTATTATGTAGGTGTCGCTGCTTCTTTTATGAGCAGCTGTTCGATATCTATAGGGGTTCCATTCGCCCCAGCGTGACATACTGCTTACATGTTCTGGAGAGCTCAACCCTCACCTCTCTCTTAGCCAAAGTGGAATCAAAGGCCCTCCGCCATGTTCAGTCTCCAGGCTTCACTTCACTTCATCTATCCTTTTCCATCCGCCTTGATGTTGCTGGCCTCTCTTTGTTCTACAGGTATTACTTCAGGCACTGCGCTTGTGAGATGTTTACAGGTGTCTCTACCACTAAAGCTTGGACCCGTTTTACACTCCTGGTTGCTGCTTCCCTTAGATTCTGTGTGGAGGCCAACTATATGAGGATTAATGGTTATGGCACCTTCTCCTCTCCTCGAAAGGTGAAGTTGTGGAGGTCTTTTCTCGCTCTCATTCTTTTTTCACTCATCCTCCATCATCATCTTCAAGAGTCAGATCTACCATCAAGTAAAGAGATATAATCAAATTCGTTTTTTTTCTCTTACTCAGATTTTCATTCATCTGATATGACCATAATAAGAGGATGTTTCTGCCCTTGACCTGTCGGTTACTGCAAAGAAAAAAAACTCCCAGTTATCAAATGAATCAACGGTTTCAACAGGATCATACATTCAACATTGCCTTCAGGACTGGCTGGTGCTTTACATAAGAGGGCCATTTATTTCTCACGTAGCTTTAGACTACATTCACATTTTCCCCAGCTTGTTGTGAAAATACTTGCCTTTCATCTTTCTGATGAGAATATTCGCCCTATCATAACTTTCTGATGCACACACCATACGGCAGTCAGTATTCACTTAGCTTCAAGCTGCTAAAGTAGACTCTCTTTCCCCCCCAAACACCATTATTCCTTGGATCATTCGTGATCTACGGAGGTGTTTGTCTTTAATTTGTATATTACTCGTGAGAGTCTGTCGTTCTTGCCTTGGGTATTGTTTTTTCAAGAAATGATCGTATATCTCTCTAGGTCATGACCACGTGATATCAGCCATTTACAGGACCACAAGCTAACTACAAAATATTAGTATGAGAGCTTCAATGCTAATTATTCGTGCTATTACTACTGGTAATTGGCCTGAAAACAAAAAGAAGTAGGAAATCATTTAACACTTTTGTGTATGTCTACCCGCTTATGATTCTAACCCACGCTTGGCCTGTGCTGATAAAACTGGTTTGGTTACTCTACTTAGGCTGATTGTACACGATAAGAGACGTTGAAAAGGCAATAACACCTTAAAGTAGCTCCTCTTACAATCATAACCATACAGTAAGTCAGTTCTGTAATCATACAGAATGTGGCCATATTCTTAGAGCAGCAGTTGCTATAATAATCTTGAATTTCCTCAGTTAAACTATTTGATGTTACCTGGAAGGTGGTTGGTTTTGCATGAAATATGGATATTAACACGGAACATTTCTTGAAAATGAATTCACCAAATTCGTTTACTAATATAAATTTTGATATGAGTGATGCTTTATGGGATCTTTTAACATAAACTGCGACATACATTCTTTGAATATCCTTCCACTTTTAAAGCAGACGCATCGTTTAAGCTCGAGTAAATGGCAGTCATCAGATCTTGGTCAAGATCTCACGAAGTCTAGTTACATCAAGTGAAAATATACTTCTCGTCATGTGGACGAAAACGCATCAGAATGCGTTTACAAATACCATATGTTACGTCTTGAATATGTTCAGCTTGATATTAACTTAGTCGAATGGGAATACAACAGACGTCGCAGTTTGCTGGCAGCCAAGAAAAATGATAATTACATGGCGCAAACTTTGTAAAGCATTAGAATTCACATCACGTTCTTCTTCACCCTAAGAGACATCTAAAGAAGGTTTGTTGAAGTTAATTCTTTAAATCTGGATATAAAGATAGTTATTTATCATTGGTACGATAAAGCAAGCCTATATTTCTAATTGCTTGGTTGCGAAAAGGGTAAATGCTGTCTGTGTACAGATGGCTGCATCCTGGCCGAGGTACTGTGAAGCAGTGTTTATGTTTCGAAGAGTGTGTGTCTCGGGCAATGTTTCGAACAGTCTGTCTGACTCAAGGGGAATGCCTGTGGATTGAGATATCTACGCGGTTCAAGCAATGTTTGTGTTTCAGATGATGTGTGTGTGGTTCGAAAAACTGTGTGTGGAGTTAGATGCATACTACTGGACCTGTGACACAAGCAGCATGACGTGAGCACTGGAGCCTGACCTCATCCTCACAAGCTGCAGCAAGTAACTTTAAGATCCCAAGAATTAAGTTTCCCATGAACGATTTCATTGCCCAAGTTCTGAATGTGAACTTTTCAGTCTTCGTAAAAACAAGTCTTATCTTACTTCTTAGTTTTCCTCAGAATATTCATTCGTGAAATGTGATAACAGTAACGTGAAAAATAGAGGACAGCTTGAAACTTGGAGCAGACTTACGAAAGACTTTAAGAACAGGAGTCTCAAACTTATTCATGTCATCTTGGGTATAGCGAAAGAATAACTGTACCATCCTGAGGAGAGAAGCCTGGCTAGACGTCTTCTTAACGACATGCTGGTATAAATATTCATGAACACTCATAGTTGGTACGATGTTTGGTCATCCTTCAGGTATAGATATAAGTAGTAAAAAAGCAAAGATTATTGATATGAAACGCGAAAATGATACTTGACGTCCATTGCTGACAATGTTACAGCACAAACATACACAGGAAGAGGAACGGTTGTGGCACTTATCTTCCGTACAACTTTCACGCATTACTAGTTAATGCGGAGATTTGCGTCTTGCCTTCTGTTAAAGCGTCTTCTAACATGCGAATGATTCAATTAGATAACCGTAAAGTGAATTTGAATTCTTTGTTCCAGTTTTCTCGGCCGCTAAGTACGACCGTGTGGAGCAATCAACGCGTAGTTGAGTACAGTGTATATATGAGTTACTGCGAGATTTAAATGCAAGGGCCGCAGTAGCGGTGCTCTGAGGACTGAGCGTGGTGAGATGGAGACGGAGGAACAGTCATAGGTGGAGGGTTAGGCGGTGAGCAACTCCACACATCACGGGTCTTCTGGAGATGAAACTCTCCAGAAATCGTCTCTATGGATCTTTATTGATTTCCTGGAAATCGAGGCTCGTATGCAGGGAAGGAATGACGGGTAGATGATGGAGTCAGGACGGAGGCTATGAGAGTTTAAGGAGGTAAGACATGGCTGAGGAAGTAAGGTGATGGGGGCTGGACTGGGAAGGAAGCAGTAGGGATTGAGGCTACTCGAAGCTTAGGTTAAACACTGGAAGGCGAAGGAGGCATTACTTGTTAAGAATGTGCAGATGGGTTTGTTAGAAAGAAGACGGGTAAGAACGGGCTGGTTAGGGTCGATAGATGAGGGTTTTGACAGTGACAGGGAAGGGAGGAGTATTATCAACGAATATGATAATAGAGAACGAAGACCAGTAAAGACAAACATGAATATTGGAAACCATAAAGCTGTATATGATAAGGAGAAAGAGAATAAGAAAATGCAAGGATGTCGAGATGACAGGAAACGGTGAAGTAAATGATATGAAGCAAGTAACTTCATGACCAGATCAGTTAAGGAGAAAGATAAAAGAGAGTGCCTGGAGATGAAATCATTTTAAACTCTGAAACAACCAAGGAAATTTTCCGGCTTTTTCCACATACAGTCGAAGGTTCAAGATGTTTTGCAGATGGTCTGTAAAGAGGGTGCGGGCAGTGGAACTCTATATTTTCCAAGGGTAAAAAGTGCAGGTATAATGCAGGTGGCTGACCGGCACAGCTCTCGGGTCAAACAGCTGGTTGAGAGTAATTTGACTGGCTGACTGACTGACGTAATTTATCATTGTTCCGCCTTTCCTTGGTAGAGTGACTTCTTTTTTTTTTAATAGATTTGAGCTGTTTGTTTGGCGGCAATGTCTGGAACTGGTAAAGCTAACACAAACATATTGTTTGCTTGTGATATGAGCCACGAAAATTATCCAAAATCACAATTGCTCAGAAGCTCATTAATGATGGCCATATGTTGACAGGCTCACAGAAATACCTTCACAGGTGTTATTATAATAATCTAAAGTCTAACATGTGTGGGCATAACAATGGAAGCACTGAACATCTCTTGTACTACAGGATCGACTTTTATATGGAAACAGATTTTGAAGACCATCTGATTCTCTGTCCTCAAGGATGGCTCAGAAGACGTATGAGGGTGTGGCAGGCGGGAGGCTACTAGAGGCCAGAAGATCAGGTGACAGGCACTGAGTGTACACGTGTTATGGTGAGGTGCCTCATGTAATGGTTACCTCCATGTACCCTGTTCACTCTTAACACTATGCCTGAACAATTAAGGTAAAGCAAGTGAGAGCGGAGTTGCATCAAGGCCTCCTCCAGGACGGTCTGGTCGGTGAGTGCCTCTAGCTGTGTTGGCCACGAGTTACGGGCCCAGCGATGCACAACGTCGTATTTGCACTTGATTTGCAGCAGAGGAGCAGGATGTAGTTTTTATGGTAATTGGTCTTAGGGATGGTGGTAGTGGCCGGCAGACACTGAGTACGGTTTCTGTTTTCTTTTATCTTTTTCTTATTTTCGTGTTGGTCATTTGTACGAGTAATGATAAGGGGCGGGGGGAACAATGAGACCATCCAAGCTCCGATGTGGTCGAGGCCGTAATATCAAATGT
>JAUUEG010210475.1:0-10083 GCA_032361445.1 Panulirus gracilis | reverse complement strand
TATAGACGTACACACATCTTAATCCAAACAATCCAAAATAGCATGTCACGGCGTCAGGTGCTGTAAAAGGTTGAAAGTAGACAAATACTAACTGTTGGGTTAATCGTGTGTGTGTGTGTGTGTGTGTGTGTGTGTGTGTGTGTGTGTGTGTGTGTGTGTTCAGATGATAAGAGAAAAGTAGAGGTAAGAGCGGTGGGTCGGAAGCGGTTGTGGTGCCCTTTATATGACACAGCTCTGAAGCCGCTACACTTGTACGTGGAGCACTGGTTTACTAAGGCCTGTAACGTAACTCCTCCAGCAGACCAACGTGAAAACATCTTACTTTATCTAAGAATTTCTGCTATCATGACTCATGCCTAGATTGTGCAATAATAAGATGCAAAATATTCCTGTATGATCACAGAAACTTTAGAGAAGCTGCTGGTAGACCTGTGTCTCGAGTGGCAAGAACCAACGTTAATCCTCACACCAGACGTTTCTTATTGACACTCTTCTTCCACGGTAAAACAATTTCCGGGGATAAAACTGTGTATACCACCCAACGGTGTCCTTCCTTCATGTATTTGTCGGAATATTTGTATATATCGAATCAATAAACAAATCAGTGAGCGGCGAGAGAGGGCGATGCACCAAACAATTGTTGGTGTCTGCTTTGTTGTGCCACTAACTCTATTACTGAATGTATGGTGACACCTTCACCATACCACACAGTTGAACTTGGTCACTCAAGAAGTACCATTTACCTCTTCCGAAATAAGTTTTATTACTCATTATATATTTCACATTTATGTACAAGTACCACAGTAAAGTAGCGTAACTTGCACTCAACTGTTCCTGTCTGTGATGCTGGCTGTTCGTCGACTATCAAGTCACGTAGTAAAGGAACATTAGCCTAGATTACGTACCTAAGGAACAGTAATCATTCAAAGAAGGTCATTCACAAGAGAACCTAAATATGCATGAGACGAATTTTACAATTCTACAGTTCTTCACAACTCTACACACACCGTGATACAGTTCGTCTTACTGTAATGTAGCATCACTTTGTGTCGCACCAGTGAAGACAAAGACTGGTACTATCGACCCGTACCACCACACTACTCATGTTGTGCTCTCTCTCCGCCAACTTCCATCTTCCTCCGCTAAACGATATACATCTATCTTAATTTGCATATTTACCAAACTCAAATGTTCGTAAAGTTCGTGGCGACAATCCTACCATCTACTTTTATAATCTCAGTCATCATATTCATTCAATGTCAAAATTGTGTTAGTTGTCTTTCATAATGAAGAAGGTGTATACAATAAGAGATGCGTTGGCTGCCTGATGCAGGAGGACCCATGAGGGAAACGTTGCCAAGTCTCTGCCAGACCAACTGGTGGAGATGGTGTGCCCCTTGGTGAACGTGTGTGCTCCCACACCAACCCTCACATCTATACAGCAGTATCGTAGCCCTACAACGAGCTTCTTACACTCACATTAATATCTTGCTGGTGCAGGGTCACGTCTGTGTCTGTACACTCAGGAGTTTGTTATAAACCTAACAACAAAAAACGTAACGGTTCGTCCACAGAAAAATATCATACAGGGTTCATTAAGGAGGGTGGAGGCAGTCTTCCTCCCGCACTCCTGTCACCAGTTACTGTACGTATGAAGAACCGCTCTGCCGGATACCTTACCTCGTTTATCATCATTTCCAGATCAAAATTCATTCCTTCATTAAATCTTTATCTCAAGTTTAAACTCACCAGGATCTGCTCTGTTTCCTGCCTTCCAGTACTTTCTACTTTCCCACTCAACTCGTCCAACTTGACTCAACAAACCACAACAAGGCCGTCAGCAATACTTCTTACAAGTAAAGTCTACAACTTGCACTCGGTCGTCAACTCTTCCTGCTACAAACACCCCCTCTGGCCACTCCATCCCAAGATCCACCATGACTGCACACCTAACCTCCAGCAAGACAGTCATCGTGGGCGTCAAGTATACTAAATTTTGGTGTTTCTGTTACGCTTTCTGAATACCAGTGACGGACCTGGTGAACCCTACAGACTAGTAAATACATATCAAAAGCAACATAAACAACCCAGTTCTTGAAGAACGAATCACGGTACAGTGCAATCTTGAAAGGTTATACTTCACAAACCATCTTCGATGTAATATTTGAATGGTTTATTTCTATGAATTTATAACCTCATTTTCCTATCTACTGCCGGGTTCATGTCAGTGAGATGCTTCTTATAACAATAAAGTGGTCCGTCTCATGTGCCTGTACCAGGGTACTGATGGTATCTCAGATACAATAACCTGATCTACACTCGTAAATGATCAACACTTCAGGCATTCTTGTGGAGTTCCTCAGGTCAAGAGTGACAGTAAACCTGCTGGTGTTAACTAAGCTTTTACTCTATTCTTAACATGTTTACCATTTCTTATATCTACAAATTTCATTACTTTACTTACAGTATGATCTCCTACTTTTCTCTCTTCTTTCTTTTAAGAGGAAGAATGGCAGGAATCGTTCTTCTCCGACCCATTTCCTCTACTCTTTTATTCATTTCACTTCGTCTCGTCTCAGTCGTGGCCCTGAGCACATCTCCAGGGTACAGCCGGCATCTCCCTAACATTATTCTCCTGGGCCAACGCATTACCATTTCTCCTTTGTCTTCACCAGTTCTTTCTTGAACCTTAAACCAATTTTTCCTCTACCATTTCACGTAAGTTTGCTTCTCATTTATATCCAGATGTATTCATTCTTATTCCATTATTTCAATTTCCCTTAATTAAACCCACGTGCTCACTCATTCTTCACCCTTCCTATCAGCGCACATTTCTCCTACACCACTCTCCTGCCAGCCTGGGCGACCACTACCCTCCTACACCACTCTCCTGCCAGCCTGGGCGACCACTTCCCTCCTACACCACTCTCCTGCCAGCCTGGGCGACCACTACCTCTCAATCTGACATTTTCCATATCCTTTATATTTTCAGTGGCTTCTCATAGGTTTTTCACCCTCTTAACATTTCAGCTCAAAGCAATTCCACTCCTTCAGTGATTTTTGTACTTTAAGTGGGTCTTTTATCTTCTTAGTTTTATTGCCTTGGGTTTAGTTCACTTTCCTTCATTTCATCACAGTGTTATTTTGCTTTGTTTTGCTGCAGGGTATGCTTTTGTGTTGCTCACATTCCTTCCTCTTCGAAATTGTTTGGCTTCTATGAATTGTAAATATGCTGGAAGGATCATCGATGATGGTTAAAAGTACTTGTATATTTGATTAATCTTTCTTATTTTCATGTAGAGTGAGAAATTGAACATTGTTTTTCTTCAGTGCAATTTTCAAGATAGTGATAAATTTTGTTCGGCAGTTTCTGCCCTCAAGGCATGGCTACAGGAGACCAATGTTGGATTCTAAAAAATTGTATGACATTCATGATTCCCGCAGTCCTTACTTCACTGGGGTGCTTTGTGACTCATCAAGCTATGAGGTTAGCCCCTTTTAGAGCTAAAGGTGTTGGGGTTTTCTCCCCAGCTTCACTTAAAATAAAGGAGAGCCAAGCACATAACCCTTAGCAAAGAAAAGTAAAAAGGTGCAGAAAGATTTGCTATGTACAATTCAGCACACAATGCACATAGACAGTTAATCCTGATACCTCTGAGTGGCTGACTACTTCCAGGAATAGAGAATTTAATTGTATGACCTGAGTCCTTTTAGAGAAAAGACAGGTGTGTTTTTATGATGAGTAAAACTAAAGAGGTAGATCTCAAATAGCTTGGGACAGCTCACAACTGAATTGAAATGAGGTGAGCCATATTCACTTGAGAGGTTTCCCACTCCTGGGGATAGGGGAGTCAGCATCTCAAACCATCTGAATGCAAGAAAACCCAGAGTTTGATGTCCTCAGCAATGAATCTGACATGGTGCAACAGAGACAGCCATACTTGTATTAGTACTTATTACTGAAATGAATTAAGCTTAGTAGCAAGATCTGCAACTTTTGCATTAGCAATCTAATTAGTTTCCAGTTGTCCCCATACTTGAGAGGCTCTTCCACTGGTATGATTTCTGGCAATCTTAAAAGCTCAGATAACATATTTTCCCTTTTATTCTGTTGGCCCTTGTTTTCTTTTAAGTGTTAACTAGCAGGGGAACTCATTCTTTCCCTACTATCACAGAGATTGATGAAGCACAGTTTTGGTCTGTTTAAGAGATCCCTCCAGCATAACATTCTACATCCACACCCAAGATCTTGGAAGGATGGCTTACTTTTAGTTGGTGGCTGGAGTTTTTCACCGGAGTGATCTGTCTGCACTCAGCCCTCCCAATGTCTTTTCTGTTTATGAGGCTTCCAACTTTGATTTGACTTTGGTGTTACATATGTGATAGAAAAAGCTTGCTAACATTTTGTAGCTCAGTCCAGGCTGTCCATAGAGGGCCCTCTGAGAACTCCTGAGAGTAATTGAGCCTGTATGATGGATGCTTCTCCTTCTCACTCCTAATGACCCGTGACAGGGTTTTTTTATTAGTTCGACACTGGAATCAGTCCTTTCACCTTACACCATTTTTGACCAGGTCATTGCAAAGATTAGATAGTTGGGAAAAGTTTTCCTTACTTTTTTGTATTGGGCCAAAGGGAAGGAATAGTGTGTTTATATTTTGGTGCAAAAATTGGTTTTGTATTATTTTATGGCAATGCTGTCATTGTGGCCATCTCTTCCCTATAAATGCTGTCATTGTGGTCATCTCTTCCCTATAAGCAGATGGCATCCATGTTCTGCCTTTAGTTTTCACTGACCAACTTCTGGACCCTCCTCACTCCATAACCTCCCTCATTCCTTAACCACCTTGTGGCCTTATCATGCTCCCATAGTAGAGCTTTTTATTGCTAAGCAATACTGCCTTATGTGGAAGATGCACAGTTTTGCATTCAGAGGAAGAGGGCCACCTTCATGTACTTCCTTAGAAATATATAGTTTTTCATTTCTATAAAAGCTCTTAAGATAGAGATGATCTGCCAAACCCTTTAGCATGAAGCTGTAACTATTTCAAAATCAGTTGTGAATTTGGTGAAGAAAGAGTCAAATGTGCTGTGAGTTACTCATGTCCTTTCTTGAGCTACAAAGGAGTTACTGTTTTATCTAAGAGGATATCTTTTGGCTAAATTCTGGTCACTTTCCCTTTACTGATCTTCTGGAGTTTCTCTCTGATGTTGAAATCAGTTGCTTATGTATGTATCTTCTTTTTAGGAAAGTGTGTGGCTCCTTTTCCCAACCTGTTGCAATGTTTTTCTCTTTTAACCAGGCTCAGGGGTATCCTGTCCATCCTGTGTTTAAATATACATGCTCTCATTACCCTTTCCCACTTGTCAAATCTCTTAGGAAGAAAGCAGATTTCAAACTCATCAAAAGCTCTTTCTTCATACAAGGGAAACCAGTAAGCAAATCTCCCTTTTTCTTCTTGTCCCTTCTTCCCCCCTTTATACTTTTACTTCTTGCAGTGAAGTTGAGGTTTTTATGGGAATGAGTTTGGTTATTTGTATGTATTCTTTGTGGCTACATCTCTAAGATGGGGAGTTCATCAGGAGGGGAGACTGTTTTGATCAGTGGCTCCTTAGGGGCAGATAATGAGTAAATCATGGGATATTAATGGGATATAGTCTTATTATTGTGAAGGGAGTAATAGTGTTCATTTCCCTTGATAGCTAGCTTCCCTGTAGGAAGAAGTAGCTTTTCATGGGTTCAAAACAACTTTCATTGCCTCTTTCCTCCAACCCCCATTATTCTACATTTTTCATCCTTATGCACTCATATTTTCTCTGTTAATCAATACCTATAACTCTTCCATTATCTCTTTTTGTTTTCAAATTTCATTAATTATCTGAACTCATAGAATACCCACCTGGTAATCCATTTTTCTTTCTTCCCTTTCTCCTTCCAATCCTATTCTCAACTTTTGCAAAATATCTTTTAAGTGTCTGTGATAGTGGTGGTTGAATTAGTATTTGTGGTGGAATATTGTTAAGTGTTCATAGGTTACTCTTTTTTTTTCCCTGAGAATCCATGAATCATTGCCAGTGCACTTGTTCATGGACTGTATCATATCAAGACGAAATGTGGTGTATATGTTTGTTAGAGAATTGTTGGGGTATGATGAGGATTTCTGAAATGTGTCGCCAAGTCAGACGAGAGGTTGAGTGCAGCTTTGGGACCCCTCCCTGGCTATGCCTTTAGTAAGTATAGCATAACAGTAATCAAACAAGCATGTCTCATGATGATCATAGGCATATGCGACAGTGGTTATCAGACCAGCATGTTCCAGAATTAACTTATGATTTGAGATATTACACATATCAATGTATAACATTGATATCACCAAAAGATAAAGATAGTCCCTCCAGCTACCCATTTGTTATTTTCCAGTTTAGCACCTGTAGTGTGTTAATGTGTAGTGTTCAGAATTATATTCAGTGTCTCCCCAACTAAAAGTTTTTATTTGAGCTAAGTGTGTGGTTTCTTAACTTTATGGTCTTTTTTTTCTTAATGTCTTTCTTTTGTCCATTATATCAGCAATAATGATAAGGACTGATGATATATGAATGGGTTGTAACTTCTTTTGACCATGATATGAGCAATGATAGAGCACCTCCTATATGAAACATTGTGTAATTTTGTTGAAATATGAGCAATGATCAGGTGCCTCTTATATAAACCATTGTGTAATTTTGTTGCAATATTTTTCTTGTACACTTTCATGAGTTGTTTGTTCAGTTCAGCATCTTAGGGTTTAATGCAGTATTATTACCGAGGAATATTTGGTACTACTGCATTCATGAAATGTATCAGCACATGAGTATGAGACTTTACACAATAATTCAAAACTTGACTCCTGCTATGATATAGCCCCGCAAGTAGTAACAAATGGATTCTTTTAGATAAAAGTCAACCAGTGAACAAAAGAAATTGCAGAAATAACTTATGGCTAATGCCACTATCTTTACCCTTGAATAGGTTCACCTTGTTTGAACCACCACTTGATAGTGCCTTCTTTCAAGGAACAAGTCTAATATCATGAGGTCAAATCAGAATTTAGGAGCAAGTCAGACCTCACATTCTTTGCCCTGGACTCCCCTACTCAACAGCCTCTGGTACCTGTCTTCGTTTCACATCTTTTTGTTCTCTCCTTCCATAGACCTTCTCTTCTTTACTATTTACTTATTTATATCTGCCTCAGGACTTCTTTTGTGAAGGGGTCCAAGAGTTAATCCAGGACCCCTTTTCCAGGAGCTCCTGCAGCTCCAGGGCTCTGCTACTTCCAGTTGCAGGGAAATGATAGACTCCTTTAGTGTGAAAAGTCCTTTGACAAGACTTTGCTCCAGCTTATGAAGTCTCACCAAAGGTGACTTTTCACACATGTTATAACCTTGAGTGGTGGAGTCCATTAACATGGCCTTTTTTTCAACATACTAAGTATTCTTATATCAGTTCCTCCTGTTTGTGTGGAGAACATATGTTTTGGTCTTTTGTCTCCAAATTAGGAATTTTATGTATGAAGGGTCCATGAGATCCAAGTTTGTTTAAAGCTGTTGGCCTCCTCTTTTATTTTCCTCCTTTTGCATGTCTTATTGCATTTATCATTGTGAAAGTATTTTTTGTATTTTCACCTTGAGAAGCTGGTTCAGAATGTAGTATATTTCTTTTGTCTTTATGGGCTACCATCATGAGATGCTGTTGCCTTGCCATCTTTTGATAACTTTGGTTACCTTACTGCAGTAAGGTGGCCATCTTTCTGTAATACTTGCTTTGGTAATATGTATGTTTTATTCATTCTTGATGCAACTTGTTGTCTGTGCAACGGGTCTCCTAAATTTGTCTTGCTGAACAGTTATATACAACATTGCTCAAAGTTATGAAATTTTTGATGGAAGATAGACATTCTTCCTTTCTTTATCCAACTGACTACCTTGAAAAGTATGTTGGTGCTTGATAGAACTCATATACAGGTATTTCTGTTTAATATAGTCCCACTTAATTTAGTTTGTTTTAAAGTAGCTGGGATATTTGGGAACAGATTCAGGTAAGATAGTACCTGTATAGGTTACAGATGGTACAGTGTCAGCTGGATATTTAAAAAGAGGCAGAAAAAGTTAAATCATGTGACAATGGATCATCAGATGATGATGGGAGCAATTTGTAGGTTAAGTACAGAATACACATGCAATTACTTAGCCTAAGAACTACTTATCTCTATATAGAATTACGTCATTTGATATAATTTATATGTAAGAATACTTATAAGAAGATGTGGTGATGGAAGTTTTGAGGTGGTAGTGGGGTGACAGTTCCTTGGGTGGAAAGGGAGAGGCACTAGGGTTGTCTGTGTCACTGTCTTTATAATATTGTGTGATGCAGCAGCTGTTACCACTGGAAGTGGAGGAGGAGTTTTCCAGGAAAAGATATCTAATTTTTGGTGTATGGCATATCTTGCCATCTAGGAAACACAAGGCCATGTTCTTGGTAAGATCCAGATCATTATTGAAGGCCACTGCCTTATCTGAGTGGTTGAACACTTTAGCTAATCTTGTGGTTGTAAAGTACCTCCAGTTGCATTATTATTTTGAATCCATTGTACTTGTGAGCGTACATGGGATATCATATGATTTTGTTCCCAATTTCTCAAACATCATAAGTATGGAATGTCTCTCTAGGAGACATCTTGACATCATCCTTGATTCTATAACACTTGAAAATTAGAATACATTATCTATTTGATGCTTGAAAATTAGAATACATTATCTATTTGCTGCTTGCCCAGTATTGAGAATATGCCAAAGGAATAAAAAGGAATTCAAACAGCAACAGACAATTGGGTCCTTATGAGACTGTTTTTGATATTGAAATATATCAGAAACTCACAGATTAATGTGGTAAAAGTTAAGAGGGTATACTGATAATTCAGAGAAAACAACCTACAAACCATCAATGTGACTAAGAAAGCTCAAATAATGTAAATAATGAACTTAAAGCAAAGTATTTATAAGTCCAGTCTTAAACGTATTTATAATATTGCTTTCAGCTACTCTTAAGTGGCAAATCATTCCATGTGTTAGCAATCCTGTTAAAGAAAAAGCACTTTGTCTCATTTGAGGTAAAACGTTTGCCCACAAGTCTGTATCCATTGCTAGGAGTGCAATCAGACAAATCAAGTCTTAAGGCACTTGATAAATCATGATTATCAAGGCCTTTGGTGATATTGAACATGTACTCATATTAGGTTACCTCTTAACCTTCTCAGTTTTAAGCTAAATAGATTCAGGTAATTTTAATCTGTTCTTATAGGATATGTTTGTCAGCCCAGGAGTCATCTTGGTGGCTCAGCACTGCACTTTCTCCATTCTGTGCATTTCTCTTTTTAGGTAGAGTGACCAAAACCGAACACAATATTCAAGATGGGACGAATCATTGAATTTTAAAGAGTAAGGATGATAGGCCTTGCCTATGAATCCAAGAATTTTGTTTGCTCTTTTCACTGCTTCAGTGCACTGCTTGACTGATTTTTAGGCCACCAGAGATCATTACACTGAAGCTTTTCCCTCATTCACCTTATGCAGTTCAGCAGAAATCAGACTGCAGCTTGTCTTTTCATTTTTGCTATCAATATGTAGCACTTTGCACTTACAGATATTAAAATTCAGTTGCCACCTATGAGTCTAGTCCATCAGTTTGTCTGTGTCACTTTGAAGTTCAAGACAGTCAGGATAATTTGTAGATTTATTTGCATACTTTGTATCGTCAGTGAATTTTGATATGTTGCAAAGCAGCTCATTACCAGTATGATTGATACATATGGGAAAGAGTATTGATCCCTAGATTGATTTTTGTGGTACTCCACTTGTTATGTCTAACCATTCCAAGGCTTGACCATTAATCACAACCCTTCAATTATGGTCAGTAAACCAGTTTCCTATCTACTGAAGTACAATACCATCAGTGCTATGTAACCTATGATATTGAGCCTTTTCAAATGCCCTTTGAAAATCTAGATGGAGGACATCATGTGCTTTAATCTTGTGATATATTTTTATTA
>JAUUEG010210474.1:0-15894 GCA_032361445.1 Panulirus gracilis | reverse complement strand
TTTACCTCCTTCCAAAACATCTTTTTATTCTCCCTAAAATTTAATGATACTTTCTCACCCCAACTCTCATTTGCCCTTTTTTTCACCTCTTGCACCTTTCTCTTTACCTCCTGCTGCTCTCTTTTATACCTTGTTTTATAACTTTTAATACTTCGCTATTCCTTTATTACAATAATCACATTTGACAATTCAATAGCCTCCTGCAATCTTCCGCCTTTTTTCATTATATGGTGTATGATCTTCCATGCCAAAAATAATCAGTGATTTACATCTCTTAACCTCTTATTTTACTAATCTTTATATTAGCTGGCAAGTTCTAAATCTGTATGCTCTATACTTTTCTAAACCTTCCATCAGGTAGTTTATATACTTCCTTGATTGCTTCATCTCTAACAGTGCATATTATTCTTTGAGCCACATCACTTAATTTCCTGTATATCTCTATTTGTCTCATCTCAGGTCTATGTTCCTCTCCATCACTCTTTTTGCTCTGTTGATCTGCTGCCATAATTACTCCTTCAAAACTTCCCTGTTATCTACTATCATCACTCTTTTTATGTGTTCTGATCTTTTTCCTTTCCTCTACATGAACAGATGTCAATATTGATTCAACAGATTCTGTTCTTCCCTCTATCTGAATGGGTGTTGATATTGCTCCTACAGTGCCAAGCCTAATATTGTCTTCAGTTGATTTTGCATGTATTTTATCCTTTTCCTCTGACTTCACACCCTTTAGTACATCCAGAGAAGACCAACTAGACCTTGTCTGCTTTAAACAGCTTTACCCTCTTTTGTATGATTTTTATCTCCTGAATCCCTTCCACTAATTTGTTTTTCTCTCCTTCTAGTCTCATGACTCCCTTCATGACCCTTGAAATGCTTCCTCATTTTTTAACTCTAGCTCTTGTTATTACCCTCTTCCTCTTAAGTTCTCATAATATTCTCAAACATTTGCTTTCTGGTGTTTTCATCTATAGTCTTTGCCTTGCTTTCATCTCTTGCCTTCTTTTTGCAGATGTGGTTTTGACAGGCTTTGGTACATTCCTGTGACCAACCAATCGAGGCTTTTGACAGTGCTAGAGTCCTTATATTATCCTCAAAAGTAATACTAGCAGCAGTAATGAAGCTTCCTTGAGCAAATCATCCAAGAAACATCAGAATCTAGATCTGTAACTAACAAAAAGTTTACCTTTTAACAACATTGAAAATAAAACCTTTACTCCCGATTGGCAAGCTGCACTTTCATTCATCAGCCTACTGCATTTGTTCATATCACAGTGCTATCAACTCTTGTCGAAGTTGGATCTCCTTAAAAGGAGAAAAAATAATAGAAAGAAAACATGATGATTCACCAGAGATGGCAATACTCCTCAAATTGATTTGAACCTGGAATACTTTTACTTCCAGACCCCATGTAAATTCACAGAATTTGGTACACTCAATTGAATACCTAATGCATATATCTTTCAGGAGCCCCTTCATATTCTGTTCCCTGTCCCTCTTTTTATTATTGCATACAGGTTGTACCTCTCTAATGTGGCACTCTGTGGTCCAGCATGTTTTGAATCTGGCGTCATTAATGTGTGTGGATATGCCACCAGGACAGCCCTGTTAGTGATAACCAAAGAGATTACAGAGAAAACCTAGAGGATGGATGACATTGATAATGATGAGCCTGTTGTTTATCAACCAACTGATCAGGTAATTGTGGAGATGGTTCAGCAAAGTGAGAATAAACAAGATTATCATGAAGAAAATGGAGTGGAGGAAAGAATTCCTATAGATAAATGTATCCAGATTATAAGAGATTTAATTGCAGGACTATAGCAAAGGGACTTTATAACAGAACAAGAAATTATGTCTGTTTATTTGATTCAAAGAAAATTAAGGAAAAGCCAAAGTACCAGAAGCAAGCTACACTGCAACATTAGTTGAAAAAGGTCATTCATAACAATGCCAAGGCTCATTCCAATGTAGATAATCCACCTTCCTGCACCTTCTCTGCTCCTGATGTGCAAGTATCTGTTGACCATGGAGACCCTGCATACCCTGAAGACCCTGCTGATCCTAGAGACACTGCTGATCCTGCATATCCTGAAGACACTGCTGATCCTAGAGAGACTGCTGACTATGAAGACCTAGCTGACCCTGATGTACTTCTGATGTAACAATAAAAACCTTGTTTGGAAGCATTAATGATTGTATTCTTTCCTGTTTTAAGCTTTGTTCTACTTTTGATAACATAGCAATATGTATGTGGAATGAGCTGGGAAGACTAGGGGTCAAACATATGTTTACATAGGGGGTTTTCTTAGAGGTCAATTGCTGTTTTCTAGCATTTTCTGTGGTCCAGCAATAGCCAGGTCCCAAGGTTGCCAGATTAAAGAGGTACAACCTGTATTAGGCTTCCTGAGCTGGAGACCCCTAAAATCTTGAAGGAAACAGGGATCACTGTCTGAATCTCTTCCCCGCTACCAGCCTCCCTGTATTTTGTGTCTGTGTGTAGGTAAGGTACATCAAAAAAAAGGCAATCTTTAGCAACTATATCAGTTTGCCACTGTAAGGGGTCTGTTGAAAATAGTATATCCAATGTAACATGTTTGAGAAATGAGACCCTGTTATAGTAATAAACCAAAGATGATCATCTCTGCAAATGGGATAATGTTTTATATCAGAGATATGGAAAGACATGAGGGAGATATAGGGGTGGAAGAAGTCTGTAAAGGAGCAACAGGATATAAATACATATTTTCAAAGCTTTGATAATTCATACTTGTTCACTTTTAATTACTAAGAAATCAATATAAAGTAGCATTATTCTAAGGGTTTGAAATGTGAAGTGGCACTAACATCTTTGGTTTTATAAACTTATTTCCATTTTTAGGAATGTTGTCTGAGTTTACTTGTTCTCTTTGTCGGCAAACATCATCATCAGTATAAAAATATACAAAATTGTTTGAATTAGGACCAATTAAATTAAAAACATCTTTGGCAGTACGAATAACACTGACCCCATTTGTATTGATAGTGTCACAGATAAGTTGTGAAATACTGTTACCCACTGCTTCTGCCATACCACAACCATGTCCAGGTTCCACGTAGATCCATGAAACCTCAATATCATGTCTCTGGGCATATTCACGAACACCTGCAATGTGTATCTGTGGGTCAACAATAAAGGTTAAAGTTTTCATCCCTTTTTTAATTAATCTGTTAAACACTTTCTCTAGACTTGCACAAACTGCTGAGGCTGTTCGATCTTTTGAATCTGATAATGCTATAAATCCTGAGGAATCTAACAGTGACCACATGTAGCCACATTGGAGGCTAACAACCCTTTGGGGCTCTGGTACACCATTTTCACTGACAGAATGCAAAATAATCAAAGGTGACCAGTCAGTTTGGATTACAGCATGATAACATGAAGATTTTGCCTCAAATTTTGCTTTATATGTAGCTTCATATTGCTGGTACGTGCGCTTTAAATGGTCCCTCAGAGAACACAGTTCACTTTCTAATGATGAAATTACTTCACCAAGGGATCTTGTTAGTGTCCTTTTCATAGGAACTGGTGGACGATTTCCACTTATGGCCACAGACCATGTTGTGTATGTTAAAAGAGCATTACGTGACTTTAAAGATTTCAAATTTTTAATAAACAGCTCATACGCTTCTTCATTATTAATTATTTCTTCAATATCTGTGTTCATGCTTAAAAATCTTCTCTTTACCATGCTCACTATCTTAAGTTCAGGATTTTGACATGTCATACAGAGACAAGAATCAAGCTCATCAGCCTTGCACTTCATCACATTACACGGAATATACTTACAAAATGTTTGGAAGGAACAGTATTTGCAGCAGTCAGCCATGAAACGTTTATGTAGCACTGGAAGGTAATGAAGTCGATACCGTACAGAATTTAATTCACCATCAATTGTAGTTTTCTTGCTCAATTGGGATATGTCATCCCGCATCATGAATTCCTGGATGAGACACTGTAATTCACTTCCTACATTAAGAGAACTATTGGTACCATTTAGGGAATGAAGAGTGCCTTCAGAATCAATACCAGTGATATTATAATCACTAGTATTTTGTCTTTTAGTAATTTTGGAGGTCTTTTCCTCACATTTCCTTTTACTACTCTTAACTGATGATCCAGTACACACACCACTATTCATACTCACAGATGTCACCTCCTTTAGAGTGTCTAATGAATGCCTTTCTTCAACTCCACCACAATTAGAATCTTTGTAATCAAAGGTTTCTTCAATTTTAATGTTTCTACTCTTTATCAATTTCTCATGTAACTTCTTATTTTTCCTTCTTTCAAATTTTAGTTTTTTCCATAAAGTTCGAATTGTATTCTTCTGTGACATCACAATAACTTTCAACTTGCATAGTTCTGCTAGAGCTCTACTTCTCTTTCTACTTTGACATCTTTTATGTTTTGATAAAGAATGACGATCACCTTGTGACTGCAGACATGTTTGAGAACATTTCTGACCTAATACACCTTGGCAGCTTGTTTCTTCTACTGGTTCTTCTTGTTCCTTAAGATAATCTGGGCATTCTTGTAATGAGTCCTGTAACTGATGACTGTCAGGAACATCAGGGTCTTCTTCTTTAACTTCCTGAAAAAAGGAAAGAGAATAGGAGTGAATAAGTGATCTGATAATCTCATTCCTGCCAACATATTTTCATCTCTACATGCTAAGAGGCAAATAGAGGGCCAGTGACATGCTACTACTTACTAAAGGGGATTCCTAAAAGATATGAACAGCCTTACTTGCTTGTAGAATGGGGGGAAAAAAGATACACAAAAAACACTTTATTTCAAGCCATACAAAAAATCAAAACAATTTTCCTTACAGTTGTTTTTCTCATTAGGCAAGTTCCTAATGCAGTGTGGTATCAATAGAACATGATATCTCGACAAGGAAAAATGCATCGTCTGGCGTAGTTCATAAAGATAATTCCAACCCATAACGCACAGCAGTTAGTGCATAATATACAAAAACAAATCCACTCGAATACTGATGATTGGCATTGCAAGTTCACTGTAGAAGAAATAATTTTCATGACAGGTTATGGCTGGTTTAACATGATAGGGGAAGTTGTGGCATGAGTTTGGGAGGCACACCAATCAATCAGGACAGTTTCTAGGAGCTTCAACTACCTTCCATAACAGTGCACAGGGTCCTACACAAGCATTTACTCGCATATGCCTGCATACAAATTACAGCTGGATGAGGCAATGAACTTCAAAGAAGGCTGAACTATAGCAAATCTGCCTTGGATAGGTGCTTGGGAAATAATGAAGGTTTCTCTAGCATATTGTGTCTTCTGATGAGGCCACTTTCCATGTTTGTAAGATAGTGTACCAAGTGTTCAAATCTGGGGTTGAAAACCCTCATGAGGTCATACTTTGGAGTGCAGCAATGAAAAGTTTATCAAGGTGGTGCATAACCACATACTTGGTCCTATATTCTCTACCAAAAATAATATGAATGTAAACAATGCTTTAGCATTCTGTCTTTCCTTAAATGCCAGACTTCCATTCAAACATCTTATGTTGACTAGGCTTTACTGTGTATGACTCCCATCATAAGACACTTCCCAGGCTGTTAGATAGGGTGGGATGGCATTGTTCTTGGTTTTCCCTCATGGTTTTGTGAATAATGCAGTTATCAAAATAATGGTTAGCAACACTGCAGAACTGGTTGAGGAATGCTGTTGGCATGCACTTTGTCTGTACCGCAAGTTGGGTATACAATGATGTTTACTGAAGATGCCAATAAAACTTCATGAGTTTATCTGTTTCTAAACCAAATGTGATTTACAATGCAATAAAATGTTACTAAAAATGTTAAGGTCTTTCTGGTACACCTTGTATGTGGGTACACAAAATCTTTTTGGATATTTACATATTACTGAACCACTGAAATGTGTGCCACACAGTGGATAGGATTCAGACAGGAATAAAGTTATAAACATCCTTGTCAGGAATCTCAACAAGTGGTCACCTTTTGATTATCTAAGCTTCACTTAAAACATATATACACCTTTATCCTACAATGCAAAGTTATTGGCCCCAGTACAATCTATTTTTCTATACCAGCTTCAGAAAACAGAACTGGGCTTAACTCATGCACAGAAATGTTAGGACTGGTGGCAATGTGCCATAGTTCCTGGGAAAGACATGAGATGGTGGTATTCCAGAGCTTTGAGGTGATGGAAAGAAATAGTTATCAAAACAGCCCACCTCTGAGTTACCAACAGCCACACACTAATCATTTGATGCAGCAGCTTGCCAAGCATTGCATGGTCTAGCCAGCTCTCTGGAGCAAAAATCAGAGTAAGACCTATAGAAGAGGGAAAGTGAGCCAATATTGTGGCATAGGGCAAGCAGGTCATGTTTTGAAGTTAGCCTGAGAGAATTTATAGGTCGGACTACTTTCGACACAACTTTGTCAGGTAAGGATGGAGAGCTAGAGCCACCCCAGATGTGAGAGCAGTACTCCATACAAGGACAGATAAATTCTCTGTATTAACGGAGCAAATAATCCATAAAAAAGAAATTTCAACATCTAAACAGGACTCCCACTTTCTTAGAGGCAGTTAGGAATGGCTGAATTAAGGATTGGAAGAGGTCAACTTGGAGGAAGAGGGAATAAATGCTTCCATTCCCTCAACAATAACCTCTGCTGTGTTTGTCAGAGGCAAAAGCATTACCATATAAGAGACAAAAATTTACCAAAGGAAAGTCAGAAAAGAATTTTTGTAAAATATTCCTGTCAAGTGTTGCTGAGATGCCAATATTTACATTTAGTAGGGGCTACTGAAAGGGTAGGTGCTTCTAAAATAGATACATTTATGATAGTGTGGTCAGATAAACCAACTGGGGATGAGACTGTGTAGTTGCAGTGTTATGGATTAGGGCAAAAAATAGATCCAGTATGAGGAGAGAAGTCACAGCATTCAAGAATATGGCTGGAGTGGGAGGAAATTTATTGTACATCATTGAGAATATAGAACAT
The DNA here is from genome assembly GCA_032361445.1 of Panulirus gracilis. Taxonomy (NCBI): domain Eukaryota; kingdom Metazoa; phylum Arthropoda; class Malacostraca; order Decapoda; family Palinuridae; genus Panulirus; species Panulirus gracilis. The sequence goes on along the minus strand of JAUUEG010210474.1, from coordinate 8,851 downwards.
GATGGCTCTAATCCCCACAACATCTGTACAGGAGGAATTCAGCTAATCCCTATGGTGAACATTGAAATCCCCTATTTAGAGGATCTCATCTTGTGGGTGAGAAGATGCCACGATCTCATGGCAGCAGTTTAGATAATTGGAGAAAGATATAAAATTTGTAGAATTAGGAGAGCAGTAAGTACGAGAGCCGTTAGCAAAAGAAAAGTGTGGTAGTTGGAAGACAGGCCTTGATAGCATATTGGGAGGGACCAATACACTACCACCTGAATCCTCCCTCTTGTTGGCACCACTAGACCCTTTTTATTACTCATTTGTGGCAATTATACAAGACACATACACAACACACTTAAGTCTGAAAACAGTGATAAATGTAAATGTTTCGAATACTGTATATCAAGTATAACCTGCGAAGAGTATAGTATAGGAAGGATCATTCACCAGTTTGCTGGAGATATGTGTAGATATTGAATGTAAAACCAAATAAAGACATTTACATAACAATAACCACAAAAAAATAAAAATAAGTACCCATAGTAGTGATGTGAGTGAGCAGGGGAATTGATGATGTTACCTCCATTACTGCCTGCTTCCTGTCTGTATCACTACTAATTATTTGATTCTTTCACATTTGATTTGAACAACAACATATATAAGATGTATTGTACTAATATTAAATGTGAAATTAAAGAATGGAATGGGTCTATATGATAATGATCAATCAAAGTGGCCAGAATGGATGAGTGGTGGTGTTAACTCCACTGCCCACATCTCTCCACCACTGCCTACTCTTAACCAAAGTTTCCCTTTCAGCCCAACACAGGCTGTTTACTTTCTGTAAATGTGATTACCATTAATGCTAACTATAAATGCAGTTGATACCACGTTAGAAAATATTGCATGTTCATTCATGGTGCAATAGAGATGTTTCCAAAAAAAATATTTATATACTGTGCCTTTTCCCTTTCTTGTTGTGTTTGTATTGATATAAAATATCAACTTATACAATCCATGAATATAGAAAAAATTATCTCCATTTGTGTTGTATCACCACCACAAATGGGAGGATTTGCCCAGTATTTTAGATTATTCTCTCACAGTACATCTCTCCTGTCTCCACCACCTGAAGTTTCAATGTAAATATAATTTGGAAATTTGGCTATTTACTTAAAACAGATTATATTCATCAACTATATAGTGGATTCCATATCAGTAGGAAAACGATGTCACTGTACTTTATATGCCTTGGTGGATACCACCACCTACTAGCAACTGCCTTAGCTTCATTAGGCATTATGAAACTTTAGATTTTTCTTTGTATATATTATTTACTTTTCAAATCATTTGGATATTTTTTCTGCCTAGTTTGTCCAAAAAAAATATTTTTCCCATCCACTTTCAAAAATGTATCACCAATTCAAAGCACTGCATCTATTTTAGCTATTTTGACTAAAATAGCACTTTCTAAGAATGCATGCTAGATGTTAGGTGAGAACTTCCTGTTTAGTTACTTTCCTGACTTAGAATCCCCTTCAATGAGCATCCTCCAGCACCTAGAAAAGCCAGCCATGTCCACTAGGCAGTATCACAAGTCAAGACCTGTGTTGAAGCTGTGGAATTAACTATTTGTAATTACTTACTTGTACTGTATGGGGAGGGTTTTATATTCATGTGGCCCCCTTTCCACTATTATACAACCTCTTCAATTTATGTAAGCTGTCTGCATTCAACTTGCCCTCAGTCAGTCTTTTTCATTCTTTCTACTATAAAAGTATTTCTTCAAATCCTTATTTACTAGTTATGTTATGTCATGTCCTCTGGTTGCTCTATCCCAACATCTCTCAAAGAAATGTCCAATGTCCATATCATAGATCTCTTTTAAAATCTTAAATGCGATCAGGTCATCCATCAGTCTTCTCTCTTCCAAGGTGGGTGAACTTAAAGCCTCTAACTTAGCTCTCCTAACTCTGCTACCATCTTAGCTGCCCTCCTCAGGACTTTCTCTATGGCTCTTTGTGCTTTTTTAGGTGCAATGACAAGACCTCAGAAGCATATTCTAGTTTTGTCCTTATGGAGGACATGAATAGCTTGTTAAAACTACAATAAAACCTCTGTTATCCAATATGCTTGAGGAAACCAGCCATTTTGGATACTAAAAATATTGGTTATTTGAGTTTTATTTTAAAGAAAATTGAATAATAGAGAAATTGCCCATCCCTGTAGCTAAGCCCTCCCAACTCTGCTACCATCTTTATCACCCTCCTTAAGATCTTCTCAAAGAGCTCTTTGTGCTTATTTAGGTGCAGTTGTGAGGCTCATACATGCATGCCCTTAATTTTTCTATTTGATATCATCTACTGTGAGTTACATATACTTGCTTACATCACATATAATGTTCCCATGGACCCACTGATCTCATAGGCCATTGTTAATTAAGATGTTTGAAAACGTAAAAGCTGATCTGTCGTATAAAATAAAAAGCACTGACATATGGTTGAATAAGGTGTTGACAGGCTTCCCACGGACTCACTGTTCTCATGGGCCACTGTTAATAAGGAAGTTTGAACATTTAAGAGCTGACATGTTATTTGAATATGTTGTCTTGTGGGTGGCAGACTCCAATATAACCTCTGCCAGTGCCACCTGAGGTACACAATGCTTAACCTTGTCACATATTCACTAATGTGTGTCATAAGACCATAAGGGCCAGAGTACTATAGATGAACATACCTATTTTTATAACAAAGCTGTAAAGGCCATCTGATCTTCACTGAGTACCATGGAACGAAGAAAAACCTGATCTTCTTACCAACTCAATCTGAGACTTGGTGGCCCTCTTACAAGTGCGGCAGCGACGTATGAACCTACGTGTCCACGGACAACTGTCATATCTAATATATGTTTCTATGCCTGGAGTTCCTAGCATTCCTACAAGCCTACAAGATACAGCAAACAGTCCAGGCACTTGCTCCTATGGATGTTAAGGGCTAAGCCCATGACCAGCTAAGTGATCCATCGCCCATACCTCCCTGCATTGAAGATACACCTTTATTGCATTGCTGACACCAGGTCGCTTGTAAGGGAAATCAACACAGTGCCACAGTCATACAGTGCTGTCATCACATCGAGCTGTCTCTAGCAAAGTCAGCTATCCTGCTCGCACCAACTTGAAGGTTCTCTTGACAGCTCAAGACACATCATCATCATCCGTGACGCCATCCCAGATGTCATTATTGCATAGCTCTACCCCGCTTGCACACTCAACTTACCTGCTAGCAAGCCACCATTCTACACGTATCTCCACCTCGCTACACTCAAGATGTCAAAATGGTTCAGTCTGTGAGGTATGCTCTTTTTGTGGTACTACTTAAGTTTATACAATGAGACACACATACTTTTCTGTGCTTCTTGACATGACTATTCACTTTTGTATTTTCACCAATTAATCTAAGGTTCCATCTATTATTCCATATATTCCTTCTTGTGTTTTCATGTAATTATACTATTTTTTAGTGATGACTCCTTTCATAGAGTCTTATATTAATATATCACAGTGTTAAGTACACCTTTGGTAAAATCATTTATTGTGTTAATCTTTTCTAACTTTCTTATGACTTCAGAATCATCATATATATATTTTGTATTAGGCAAATAGTGTTATTTATATTTCAAGTTTTTGGTTATCATGTGCCTCCTTTAAGTGTGATTCTAATACATGTCCAACAAGGATCCATGTGACAGATGTAAAGGTTCATATGTACTTAGAAATTCACCTACAATATCTTATTATAAATGGGACCCACCTTCTAAAATGGCGATATCAGAGAGTTATTTTGACAGATTTTGGTTTAACAGATGACCAATAGAAACTTTCTTGCACACTGCCTCACCCAAAACCACCTCCCTCTCCACATCATGGGAACTTGGGACAATTGATTACTTCACAAAAACTGTTTTTACACTAAAAAAAGCTAAGGAATAACCCGAGTTATTTGATGGTAAACTTGCGAATTTTGATCAGTGGATTAGAAATGTAGAGGACATTGTTAAACAAAATGGGAATCAGGAGATACAGCACTTATATTGGCTGCTTAAAACCTCAATGATTTCAACACGCCTAACAATTATACTAAGGTTGTTTATGACTCAGATGATATTCAAAATTGTATACCTTAGGAAGAATTGAAAACAAAGTTTAAATTGGGTTGTGAGGAATCATTTTCAGATAGTTCACTACACATCCTTTTATGTGCTCTTAATACAACATGCATGGATGATACGTCAGTCCCTGATCATTGGAGTACCTCATGTGGAAGAATGAGATTAGTTAGGAAGGCTTATGAATCCTCAACCTGGATATCAGCAATGATGAACCCTGACACACATGTGCAGACACATGAGATTGAACATCACCTTCATCATAAAAGACCTGCCCCCAAACCTAAGACAATGGTTACTCAATGAAAACATCAATCTTTCACGGTCAGTAACAAGTGTTGAATTCCACTCAAAAGAAAGGCAGTTGTTCCAACACCAAGAGAGTGGGGATGGTGTCAGCTTCTCAAAGCGTGGTGAAACATTCTTGTAATCAACACACTAATTATAATCAATAACCAAAGGGTGCTCCTGTCCACCCATCTTGTGGTTAGAGCAAGCAAATCGGTGATGACAAACATTCTGATACAGTCATGTGCTTCTAATGTCGACAATCAGGACATAAAGCTAATATGTCCCTACATAATCAGAACATCCTCATGCCTTGACCCAAACAAACAAACTCACCCATCCATGGCACCACAACCTCAGTTTTTCAGCCAACCCAGTCATAATTTCCATTTGTGCCCATAATCATGGCCACGCATGCCACAAATGTGCCCATATTATAGGAATGCTAAACTCACTTCAACAGAATGCAAAGCCTTAGCTAGAAAGATGTCAAATAACACAGGTTCACCATCGTATTATCAACAATGACAATCTCCCTCTCATGATAGGATTCCATCTCATAAAGAACTCAGAAGACATATTCTTTCATTGGCATCTTCTCACATTCCAACTTTCGATTTAGTGGGCTCTTTTCATGATCAGCCTATTACTATATTTCTAAACAGCGGTGCAAATGCAGATATCATTCGTTATGATTTCATTCAACCACTAATGTGCACTCAGCTTATTCAATGCTCAGATTTTTACCCACCTCTTAAAAGTATCTTGAGTGACAATCTTGATGTAAGAGGCACTATTGTAATGAGCATTCACATAGGCAATTCTGTTGTTACCATAACCCTTTACATTGTTCATGATGTAACTTTTCCTGATAACTTATAACTAGGACGCCACTCCATGGGACAACAGAATCCATCCTATTCATTGTGAAAATATAGTCAGTTGATAATACATTCCTCCCACAGTCGGAGGAGAATTCTCACTCAGTCAGAGGCATTAACACATCTGCTTCCATGCCGTGCTCGATGATCAGCAAAAATGCACATCCTTTCTATTTTTCCACTAATTGCCCAGGGAAACTAACAACAAACATGACTTTGCATGGTGACACATTACCGAAGGTGCCTGTCTCACTTTCTCAAGCATGGATGCATGATCATGGACTCGGGCATAAGCAGGGTAATTTTGCACTTAGAGTAATAGCTAAACCCTACTCATTACCTACCAAAGGACTATCGATGGATGTCTCTATTCATGAGACCGCAGATAGAGAGGTCACAATATATGTTGTCAATGCATGATCCACTCCTGCCCGTCTCTGCAGGGGTACCAAGCTTGTGGAATTCTCCGTTTTGAAGTCCGGAATTCAAGACAAGGAGTTGCATGTGTTTAACATCTGTCTAGTCTCAGATTCAACTAACCCTCCAACACCTACTCCCCCTACCTGTGGCTCAACAGTGCATGGTTCGAGTCAGCCCCCCACCATCACCCCTGACATGATTTCTAAGGTAGGATTAACCAAGCATGCTGACCAGTTAACAGATTTCTTAGAGAAAGGCACACATTCCCTTTATGTCCCAGCCTATCAATTACCACATGTGCACAGAGACATACCAAACAAGCTTGTTCAGGATATGTTGAAAGATTGTTGAAAGATAATGTTGCCATGGAATTCACCACTTCTGATCATTCTGAAAAAGGACGGAACTTTTAGACCAGTCACAGATTTTAGAAAACTCAACAAGGTCACATTGAAAGATTGTTTCCCATTACTAGTGGCATGAGAGCTTCTCCATAGCCTCGGTAAGAATAAGGTATTTTCAACTTTGGATTTATTGAGTGGATTTTGGCAGATCCCATTGTCAGAGAAAAGCTGCCCCCCCTGACTGCGTTCAGTACACCAGACAGCCATTGGCAATTCATATTCATGCCCTTCGATTTTCATTCCTCACCGATCACCTTCTCAAGGTTAATGACTAACAGTTTTCATCACATGCTAGGCAAAGAAGTATTGGTTTATCTTGGTGATATTATAGTCATGTCTCTGGACATTCCTTCTTGAGAGAGTATTCCTAAGACTCAAGGATGCAAACTTAAAAATCAAATTATCCAAATGCTCCTTTCTACAAACAAGGATTAAGTACTTAGGTCACACCACTGATGAATACGCTATTCAACCCAATGCAGATAAAGTAAAAACAATTGTGGAATGGTCAGTCCCTTCCACAGTAGACAAAGTCAAATCCTTCCTTGGTTTAGCAGGATATCATCAGACTTATTGCTAATTTTGTGAATAATGCACACCCGATCACTTCACTTTTGAAACGGAGTTACATTCCAGTGGTTTACAGCACAAAAGAATGCATTTAACTTGCACAGGCAATGCTTGATAGAGGCACCCATCCTTTGGTGCCCCAACTTTGAGAAACCCTTCGCTTGGAACACAGATGCTTGTAAACAGGGTCTTGGAGGGATCAAATAAGGGTAAACTCTTTTCCATAGCTTATGCAAGTCATTCATGTTCAAAGACAGAATCAAAATACTCAGTAACAGAGTTACAAGGCCTTGCAGTATTTTGGGCAGTCAAGCATTTTAAATAATATATATATTCTTACCCTATCACAGTTTATACAGATCACAGAGCATTGTTAAGGATTTTTCAACAACAAGATCCAACAGGAAAGTTTTAGAGGTGGTTCCTAACTATACAAACCTCTGACCTAGATTTTCATTTCATTTCATCCTCATCAAATGTAGTTGCAGTTGCACTTTCCAGCAGAGTGGGAGCAGTCACTGTGGGTGATAGCCCCATGGATTTTAATATAGAGAGGTTGATGCAGCATCAGCGAGATGACCCAAATTGGGGTCCTGTCATAGAATTTCTAGAGGGAAGACAACCTTCCTCGGATGTTAAGACAGCTATTCCAGTTAGACAATTGTATTTATTGCACAAGGAGTCCTATGCAGGGATGCGAGACTAGAAGTACCCATCCATGTTGTCAAACAGTCATTCCAACAATATTAAGTACAGGATTTCTTGAAGTTAGCAAATGATTCACCCATGCACAGACAAAAGCTATAAGCAGGCTTGTTTGAGGTAGTTTTGGCCAAGAATGCAGAAAAATATTACCGATCATATATTAAGGTACCAAATCTGTAACACACACAAGGGAAGTCCCAATACTCCTCAAACAGTGTTGATATATCCTGTACCTCCATACCCATGGGAAAGGGTTCATATGAACATATTAGGAGGTTTCCTAGTTCCATGGTAGGCTACAGATATGTTTTTGTAATTATTGATGCTCTCATAAGATACTGTGAATCAGTCCCAGTTCAAAATGAAGACACAGCCATGGTTGCTAAGACATTTGAGAAACACATTTGAGACAGACATAATGCACCAAATATCTTATCACAGATAATGCAGGAGAATTCAATAACTTGTTATAAGAAGAACACTATAAGTTGTATAACATAACTAAATGTAATATAATGGCACATCACCCAGCCTCAAATGGCCTTGTTGAGAGGCTGAACTGGAAAATTCTTGTCTCTTTGCACCAACATTAATTTTGATCATGATGAATGGGAAGAATGTCTATCTGATGTCCAATGTTTGATAAACTCCGCATATCATAAGTCAACTGGAGACACACCGTCCACACCTCAAATGGTTTTGATAAAGTGTTGCCATACGACATAATAATGTCCCCTCCTTCACGTCCAGCAGTTCAGAACTCAGTTGTAGCAAGAACGTTTCAAATGATTCAATTACTTCATCAGTGGATCAAGGAAAATCTAAATGAAGCCATTACAGCTTTCAAGGATCAGGCTAATAAGCCTGCAAAACTATCAAAGGTAGCTCCTGGACTCTTGGTAATGGTGCAAAATATTAACCCTAGAAGTGAGGCTCCTAAGTTAGACCCAAAATTTCCTGTCCTTATAGAATTTTAGCCCATTTAAAGAGACAGAGGTTTAACATTCAACATCTAAATACAGGAGACATCCATGAGGAACATGAGAACCATTTGAAAGTTTGGCAGTATTCTGAACATCATCCCAGTACCACACCAGACAATACTCCTCAACCCTCTAACGATATCAACCAACCACCATTCAGTCTGTCCCCACACCACAACTGACCTCAATATTCATTAAGACCTCAACTTTCAGAAGTTGCTTAGTTTATCATTTTACAGGTTCTTCCTTCTCATGTCCTTATGGCGTCTTCCTATTTATGATGCCATGACAGTACCAGGTGCCCTTCTCATGGCTCCCCATGAAGTCCACCTCATGAGAAACACAGTCTCACTTAAGTTAGGCATGGAGGGTCTACCCTACACTTAAGATAATTTTTTTTTTTTTTTTTTGCTTTGTCGGTCTCCCGCGTTAGCGAGGTAGCGCA
>JAUUEG010210364.1:0-10085 GCA_032361445.1 Panulirus gracilis | reverse complement strand
TCTCTCTCTCTCTCTCTCTCTCTCTCTCTCTCTCTCTCTCTCTCTCTCTCTCTCTCTCTCTCTCTCTCTCCTGTCCAATCTCTGTCTTAAAGGATCTGTAGTCTTAAGGATACATAAAATGACCTTTCATTCAAAACTTGAATAAAGTAAAAACAATCATCAGGGACAGGTAAATATTTCCTTAATATTTGCATAATTACAAAGATGAGCTTTTCATTAATAACTCTGATGATCTATAATTTTTTCATAAAAATCTGAAGCATGAAACAGTTGTTAACAAGGAAATTTCTTCCATTTATCATCACTGAAATCTTTCTAGACATGAAAATCAGAATCTATAGTTCACAAGACGAGGAAAACTCTACCAGTAACATTCTGATATTTACATTCTCTGGAATGTTATTGGTCTTAAAATGAATGATCACTCCAAGGCTCAAGTTTAAGGGTAAGATGATTCACACATACATACCCAAACAAAACTTTCTATATAATACTGTTTCTGTTAATGTGTTCATATTAAGACAATCTTTTACATACAGGAACATTATGCTGTACATCATGAATCTGAATCCCTGTATGACTTTTCATCAATACCTATCAAAGATGTCTTACCTAAAGATGTTGGCAGCAGCAAAAAGGCCCTCTGCAATAAGCATTGGATCCCAGGTGTCCCAGTTCTGTCGAGGAAGCTTGTCAGTTTCTAGGTTTTCTCTGATCTCCCTCTGAACCTGCCAAAAAAAGTGAGCAGAGTATGGTTAAGATGGGAAGTTTTATGCCCCATGTGAAAGATGTTACCTCTCCTTATCAACAAGTTAGGGTGAATTTTGTCTTTTCAATGATTCTTTTTTTCTGAAATGACCTGCATGTATTTTTCTTTGTGTGAATATGAATTTGTATAAATGGCAAAGGAACTCTACACTCACAGGACTCAATAGCCTCACATTTTGGCAGCGCCTGTTTTCAAAACACGCTGTAAGTGTTGGGAGCACTCATTTCTCATTTGCTGAACCTGCTCTCTTGCTATAACATTTGGTATATTCTTCATATCTACATTTGCTTAATCTAACACCATTTTTGTACCTCTATGCTTCTCAGAAATGATTAGCATTAAAATAATTATGGTTCTTGATGAAGTTAAAGATGGTTATATGTTTCCTTATGTCTTCCTTTTCTCTAGTGTGAGCAGGCCAATGACTTCCTTGTTCTTCTTAAAACTCATCACCATTAATTCTCATACCATTTTCATGCATGTCCCTGAATCCTCTCAAAGGAACTCTACATGTTTTCTTTAAGTGAAAAGACCAAACTGATGATGCACACTTAAACTTAGGTGTAAAATTTGTCCTTAATATCACTGTAGGCATTTAGTCCATTCACTTTAATGCAATTCTGACACAGGTTAAGATACAATTTGCCTTCCTCAAAACCCTTCTAGAGCATTTATGATGTTTTCTTTGTTTCCTGTGTACTTAGGTATTTTTCATTCTATTTCAGAAGCCCTCTCCTAGTACCACTCCTTTTTCATATTCTTATTCCATCTTTAGCAGCTGTAACCCATCTATCAACTCCTTGAAAATAAACAATGTTAAATCCTTTGTAAAAATTCTGTTCTCAGATATTGAAATTCATCTACGGTGAAGGGTTAGCATTGCAACCCACAACTGTTCTGACCTGTGTGTGAGATGATGACAAGGTAATCAGTTTACAGCTGACTCAGCTCCTCATCTTCCCCTTTAAAGGTGGTTGATAAACTGGTACCTATCAGGAGCTGTAGTGTAATGAGTGATTACAATCTCTAATTGCTATGTGTGTGTTTTGAGAAGAGTTAAGCACTCATACTGGCCTATCTCTTAACCTTGTACATATACTTTGCCATTACTTTATGTATACACACACATACATACCCTACATTCATGTGTGTGCACAATTATTACCTAATTGTTCACTATGAGGAATGTATTCTATACTTGGAAGGCCCCATCTCTTGAACTTTCTATATTATCATACAACTTATTCAACTTTTGCATGATGTCAGTATTTCACAATTTTATCATCTTGCACTGAATTCATCCAATATTCATACACTATAGAAATTCTTCTTAAATTTTTTTTTCTAACCAGCTTCTTGCTTAATTTCATATAATATCCTGTGGTTGTCCTATATTCGTATCTTCCAGAGAACTGTTCACTAATGAGATTATCAAACTGATGAAAAACTGAAAAGGTTGTGTAAAGTCACCCCTTACTCTTCTGGGAAAATTTATGTCCTCTTATAATCTCTTACTGTAATTCAAGTTTCTTAATTTTGGTACCATCTTTGTTATCCTCCTCTGAATTTTCTCCATTAGTTCTTTGTGCTTTTCTAACTGAAATGGCCAAACATGAAGAACACATTCTAGTTCTGGAAGTCTGTGTATACACTTGTATGGTACATGGATACACTTATATAATGTTTGGAAGACTGTGTATACACGCGTATTGTAAGTGAAAGTCTGTGTATACACTTATGTGGTATGTGGAAGTCTATGTATACAATTGTGCAGTAGATGTAAGTCTTTATATATGCTTGTCTGGTATGTAGAAGTCTATGTATGCACTTGTGTGTTAAGTGGAAGTTTCCATATACACTTATGTAGTAAGTGCAAGTCTCTGTATTTATGTGCATTGGCATTAAAAGTCAGGTCTCAGGCTCAATTAACCTCTTGGGCATGATGGTAGGATCCCTAAGTGTGAAATTAAAATCCCTCAGCATGATAGCACAACCCATGAGTATGATATAATAATCCCTAAGCATGATAGTATGGCTCCTAAGCATGATGATATGACCCTTGAGCATGATGGAATACTCCTGAGCAAAAGGTTATGGTCCTCAAGTATGATGGTATGAACTTTGAGCACCATGGTACAACCATTATGCACAAAGTTATGATCCTTGATTACAATGGTATTAGCCTTAAGCAGGAAGCTACAATCCTTGAGTATGATGGTACAACCACTGAGCACAATACTATAATCCTTAAGCATGATGATATGACCCCTTGGGTATGATGACAATCATATCCAAGAATCATAATGGCATCATGTTCAAGGATTGTACTGTTATACTGTAGGGTTGTACTGTGTGCTCAATGATGATGGTAACCCCACTGGGGTCAGTGGGGTTATCATCTGATATAATGCTTTCTTTAGGTGTGCATGTCTGGCTGTATCCTGTGTTCTACGTCTCTAATACTCTCTTGCAACCGGCAGCCCTCCATACTTGATAATGGATAAAAAACCTCGTTGTGGGATGCTTGCTGGATCAAGGTTATTTCCTAGGTCCAATATGAAGTCTGGTAAATGTGTGTGGCTTGTGGCTTCCTGAAATGATCAGGAGTGATGTAATTTGATACAGATTTGTTAGTCTCTCTTCGTCTAAGTCTTTCTCGATGCACTTCTACCTTAGCATACAACTGTCCTGGTGAAGAACTGTTCTGCAATGTGTCTGTTTCGGTGTATGCCTTCCTTGGAACACATCTGTGTTGGTGCACACCTCCCTTGAAGGATACCTTGTCAGGCACACACCTTCCTTGATGCATAGCTCCTTTTATGTACATCTCTTTTACTGTATCCTTCCTTTAACTAATGCCAGTCTTGGTGCATACTTCTCTTGGTGCATGCCTCTTCTGATATATATACCTTTTATGGTGCATGCCTCCCATGGAGGATGCCCCTCTCAGGACAAGCCTCCTCTTGCTTTACCATATCATATCATTCTCTTATGAATGTCTACTTGGTTAGTGAAGTTAAAAGACTTTCAAAATCAAATCTAGTAAGGAGAGATTCAAGTGTGTCTACAAATTCCTGTCGATGAAGGGATGGAGAGACGACTCGGTGCAGGAAGCTCACACTGTCAGTAAAGTTTTACTTGTCTAAGAAGCTCTACAGGGACAGCTCTCCTAACGAGAGTGTGGATGTCAACTGGGGGTTAATCACAGCCACTATTGTTGGAGATACTGATGCACTGAAGGAGATTCTTGAGGTAAGGGAGGGAGGGAGAGGTGGTGGAGAGAGAGAGAGAGAGAGAGGGAGAGAGAGAGAGTGTGAGAGAGGGGGTATACTTGCTTCAGTGTGGTCCAGTCTGATCAAGAGGTCCTCGTCCAGTCTGGTGTCACGGGTCGTCTGTGCTCCTGCTGTAGAAGGCTGGCTCTGTTGGTAAACAAGGGACCCTTCAGGGCTCACGATGAAGTTAGACGAAGTACTCGCCAATGTATGTGATGTACTGAATTTAGTATGTGTGTATGTGTGTGTGCATGTATACACCATATCTGATAATTTGAGCTCAGAGCACATCATAAGTAGGTACAGTATAGCTCCGAGGGTATATGCTTGCTGCTCTCTGAAGCCATTTGCCTATGAGTCTATGTTTATCCATAGCTTTTCTCCCACTCTTCCTAGAAATGTGGGTGATGCTTCCTCAAGATGCTCACTGGTATCCAGATTAAATCACATGCTTTGTGCAGTAGTTTTCCATACTTGATTCTGAATGCATCCTGTGATTTAAGAACATTAAACCAGTTTGCAACTATGGAAGTCTGTCTTCTCTTCACAAGAAATGTGAAGATTGTGACATTCATGAGGACCATGATTGGGAATATCTTGTTGTAGCTGCTGTTCTTGAGTAAGGAAGACAAGAACTTGTCTACTCTTCTCCCATGAGGAATGTGGCACAAATTGAGAAATATCAGCTGGGAGGCAAGAGGGAAGTCGTTGCAATCCTCAGATTCCTGATATGGTCTCAAAGAAGGGCAATGAGGTTGGTGGGGGTGGTGGTGGGGGGATGGGTGATGTATGCCAGAGTTGGTCTAGTATATTTGTAAATCAAAGAAATCTTTCATTCCACACTGCTGAAGAATGAATCAGTTGGTCTTTAGATCTCATGATGGTAGGACTGTCAACCAATGGGAGGTTCCAGTAGCTGGACCACTGTTGACAGTTTGCTTGGCCACAATGAATAAATGAATTTCACTGACTGATTGATGGAGCTGGAGATGCACTGAAAAAAACAGTGGTGTACTTTCTGTCTAAGGACAATGGGCAGAATGTCATACATCATCAGAGGTCAGACAAGGTCCTCACCATGGCTTCAAGGGGATCATCTATGTTAGCTAACATAAGAAACAAAGTTGTATATCCCTCAGACTTGGTGACAGACACACTGTGATCCAGCTTGTCTCACCACCAATTTATATAGAAGTGAGTTCTTTACTTTCATCTTTATCTAGCACATATGTACATTCTGTGCAGAAGTAATCAATTTCTATATGAGGACTCTAAAGAGAAGTTTATATCCTCTTATGTCATCCTGATGCTCTCTTGTTAAAATAATTTCTAAGAGGAGAAACTAAAGACATGAGTTTTTGTTTCTTAGGTACACTGGTACATTAAGGGGATCAATGTTCATGAGAACAGAACTGAGTAACATCAGATGGTTGCTGTGACATGAAAAAGGGACCAAATGACATTAGATGGACTGAGTGACAGCAGATGGACCAAGTGACATTAAATGAACTAAATGATCACAGCAAATGATTAAGTGAAATCAAGTTGACCAAGAGATGTTAAATGGATGATGTGGTATCAGATGGATCATGAGTTATCAGATGGACCACGTGATGTTATATGGATGATGTGACACAGGATGGATCATGAGGTATCAGATGGCCCACATGATGTCAGATGGTCCATGTGAAATTAGATGGACTGGATGAGGCACAAATACATCATATACATGAGGGTAAAAGGCTTCAAACACAACCAATTGAGAAATAAACAGTTAAATGATTATGAGGGTCATTAATTCCAGCATGGAAAAGAATAAAGATTTAATGAAGTGAAGAAAATAATAAAAATGAGGGACTAAGACCAAAATTGCATTAAGTGTAATTATAAAAAGAAATTGACATGAAAATATGTTTGTTTTGAATTCATGCATAGAACAAGTGGTATGATGGTGAGATTAAAGGCCATTCAATCCCAATGGAAGCACAGACTAAAGCCATTTGATCACAGTTGAAGCAAATTAAATCATTTGATCTCAACTGTGGCATAGACAAGAATCAATTGATCTAAGCTGCAACACAGATAAAAGTAACTTGATCCAAGTTGTGCACAGATATGGGTAATCTGATCCCAGTTACAGAACAGGTAAGAGCCATTTGCTCCTAGCTGTGGCACAAACAAGAGTAATTCCATCCCCTTCTGCAGCAGAGATGAAGAATCATTTTCATTTTATCCAAAATTCTAAAATACTTTACCTTGTCTTTTTTTGGTTCATAATTCTCTCTACATTTCAATGAAGGCCTAGCCATGATGTGGACTTTTGTCTGTGACTGGAGCCTTCAACATTAAAAATCCAGCTGCAGCACAGACAACAGTTATTTGTTTCCAGCTGTGGAACAAATGTGAGTCATTTGTTTCCAGCTGCAGCACAGATAAGAGTGATTTTATCCCAGCTAAGACAATGATATGTGTGATTTGATCCAGCTGTAGCACATATGTGTCACTCAATCCCACCTTAGCACAGATTTGTCATTTGATCTCAGCTGTGGTACAGATAAGCCATCTGATCCTAGGTGACACAATGAGTAATTTGATCATATCTGCAGGACAGATAAGAGTTGTGTGATCCCAGCTGGGGCAAAGATGAGAGTAATTTGATCCCAGCTGAGGTACAGAGAGAGAAAGAGAGAGAGGAACCTCTCCCCCATCCTAGAAAATAAAGTGTGGGCTTTAGTAGTTGCTTTCTTGTTTAAACTAACATGATCCTGCACACTACTGGTATCTATGGAGAGACCTACCCTGGAGGGTGGTACCTAGTCACAAAGGAACCTGATCTAAGAAGGACCTAGTTTCAGAGGGGACCTGGTTTTAGAGAAGATTGTAGTCTCAAAGGGACCTGTTTTCAGAGTGACCTGGTCACATGGATATGTATATATGGTTGTTTATGCCACTGTTACCCCTAGGATAGGCAGACAGTGGTGGGGACTGCTGTGCTATGGCCACCTAAGCCAGTATAACCTGTGGAAGGAACAACCTAGTCCTGGAAACTGACTTGGTAAGAAGCAACGTAGAAGTTCCCTGTGACCTGGGGATGGGACATCTGGCCCTGGACACTGACCTGGTGAGTGGTCACATAGAGGGACACTGTGACCTGGAGAAGGGGATATCTGGTCCTAGGGACTGACCTGGTAGTAGGCGACGATCCTGAGGGCTATGGTGGCCACATATAGGGCATTAGTGATGAAGTCGATGACGTTCCACATGTCTGCTACATACTCCCGCAGCCCTACATCCCACAGTTGCTTGATCTCTGACCATATCAGCCCTGAGGGCAGCCAAGGGTGTTAGAGGGGTTAGGCTAGGGCATGGATGAGGGGTAGCTGGGGTAGGGCAAGGTGAGGGAAACATTAGTTGGGTAACATTTTTAAAAGCCATTCTTTGACCTGTCTCTGTGACCTGTTTGTCTGTCTACATATGCTACCCTTACATCATATTAACTACATACCCTTTAAATTATTACCCCTTATTACTGATATCACTACATACCCCTGTCACCAAAGTACCTTACAATGACATCACTGCACAACCCCTCACATCATACCTCCTTCATATGACACTTCCTGCCCACCCCTTACATTAGACACCTCTGTCTAGCCCATACAATATAACCCCTACATGACTATCTCCACAACCCCTTAACACCTCTCCCATCGAGACCCCAACATATAACACCTATACATGTACTTGTCATCAAGGCCCCTTACCTATGATGACCCATACACAATCCTTTTATCATATATAACCCTCCGTATTCACCCTTTATGTCATGTCCACTACATATGATGCCAAACAACTCACCAAAGACCCAGGCCAGTATGAGCCACTCTACCAGACTGGGTGGGGCACCCCTACGGGTCGTGACGTCAGTCGCCACCCACTTCTTCAGAGTGGGTGTGGCACCAAACCAGTCAACAATAACAGTCTCAATCCGCTGTGATGCCAGGATCAGCAGACCTGGGGATAGGTGTGACTGTTAATGATATACCTCTTACCTGGGAGTATTTTTGTTAACTGATGAAAAAACTGTGTTGATATGACATGTGACTTAACCTGATGAAAATAACCAATACCTGGTGAAGATGATTATTAACCAGGTGAAAGTGACTATAAACATGGTGAGGCAAGGATTCGATTCACAGAGGAAGTTCAAGCAAGGGATTCAACATACAGAGGAAGAGGAGGCAAGGGATTTGACTCACAGAGGAAGGTGAGGTAGGAAGCTGAATGACAGATGAACTTGATGAATGGTTTCCTCATGGTCTGGCCGAAGGAGGTATGGGGCGCTAAGGTGTATACGATGGAGAAGATGGGGAACAGGAGGCCAATCTTGACGATCTCCAGTGCCTGCAGAGCCATGTTCTTCCGGCGGAAGCCCGGCAGACCCTCGTACCAGATGGAGGCCAGTAGCTGCTGCACATTGGGGTGAGCCACGAACTGTTGGGTGAGACACAGGGTGAGCTGATAAACTTGGAGAGCAAATACTGGAGAACACAGGGTGATCTATATACATGGGAAGAAAATATTTGAGAGCAGGGATGACATAAATGACATAGGTCTGACAGGAGTTGAATTCTCAGCTGAAGGGGCCAAAGAAAAAGTGTAATAAATATAGGTAGAAAAGGGGAGAGAGAAATTTGAGGAAAAAGATAAAGGGCGATAATGATAGATAAAGAGAGGCAAATGAGGGTGGAACCTCAAACTATCGGGAAAAGGGGAGAACATGTGATAAACCAGAGGTGATGAATCACGGGTGATAAACCAGGGGTGGCGATGGAGACAAAGAATGGTGGAGATGCAGACAAAGAATGGTGGCGATGCAGACAAAGAATGGTGGTGATGGAGACTAAGAATGATGAAGATGCAGACAAAGAACGGTGGTGACGGAGACAAAGAATGATGGTGATGGAGACAAAGAATAATGACAGGTTACAGACCAATTCCCGGGTCGACACTCACAACATAATTGATGGAAGGAATTGTGGAAATTTCTATCTCTCTGGAAATTATAGATAAATAGTTAACTGAGGAAGTTAGAACAGTATTCCGTGAAGGGAGTTCAAACTGAACCATAGATACACGAGGAGGTAAAAGACTATAGATGGATCAGGAGTTAGGTACGTACTATGTATGTATATAGTATGACAGTAATCTGCAAGATTAGAGATTGATAAGATAGAAAATTATATATACACGAAAAATCAAAACGTTTTAGATAGAAAGAAATTAAAAACATAAAGATAAAATTGCATTAAGAGAAACATTAGAAAAATATAGACGGTAGAGAAGGTGGTTATGGATTGTTAGGAAGTTGTTATACGTATATAGAGAGGAAGTTGTAAGATTAGTGGAGCAATGTTATATTTGGCAACGGCCTTACGGTGACATGTGTCAACAACGGCAGATTCAGAATGGTGTCTGGCGAGACTGACAACACTAACTTTGTTAGAAACGTAACAACCCTGCCAACACATGATGTAAGGCAGGACAACCCTGCCAACACATGATGTAAGGCAGGACAACCCTGCCAACACATGATGTAAGGCAGGACAACCCTGTCAACACATGATGTAAGGCAGGATAAACCCTGCGAGCACTTAATGTAAGGTAGGACAACCCTGCCAACATGACTGAAGCGTGACAACCCTGCTAACACTTAATGTAAGTCGGAATATGCCTGACAACACATGATGTGGGGGAGAACAACATCTCCCAACCCAGCAATACCCACCCCCCCCCCCGACAACAACACAGTACAAGTGTCCCCTAATTAAACCATCTCATAACCGCGTCACACTTGCTCCGCCTCAACACACAAACATCCAGACTAGGACAAGCAGCGCACCTGCATGTGAATGAGGGATAATGGGTGTAATGGGGAGACCATTAGCAGCAGCAGACGACCCCTGGAGGAGGAGGAGGAGGGGGGGTTGTTCCCTCACGACCTGTACTGGGCAGTTCCAAAGACTAGGCTCATGACTGGTTGA
>JAUUEG010210144.1:0-10086 GCA_032361445.1 Panulirus gracilis | reverse complement strand
AAAATTTAATGATACTCTCTCACCCCAACTCTCATTTGCCCTCTTTTTCACCTCTTGCACCTTTCTTTTGACCTCCTTCTCAATAAATACAGTAAAACCATCAGTAAATATCTTTGATCTATTTGCATAAAGAGTATCATGCTGATGGAACTCAAACTATGGTACATTATTGATTATTTTGACAAGGAGAGACTGTATGTTTGTGGACAGAATGCCAGTAGTCCATGTGTAGGTGAGGAAGAAAGAAAAGACAGCTACCTGGATCAGAGGAGAGCAACTTGACAACCACCAATGTGTTGGCTCATAATGCAGCTGTCACTAACCCTCCTGATACCCAGGTCGGTAGTACTGGTAATGTAACTTCCTGGTTATAGGCTGACCTCCAACTACTACCTACTGAAAAGAATATGGGAAACAAATGAAACTTTAGAAGTCCTTTACTTACTGTTGTATTGCTAACCATGGTTTTGAGTATATCCATTTTATGTATACCATTTTACCAAATGCGGCATCAAGCAAGTTCTGAGTATTCACAATAATTTTTCTATGCATCAGGTGATTGTTATATGGCCACAGACAATTTTTAGCCAAGCCTAGAGAGATCAATTGTGGTGGTGGTGAAAAGATGCACAAAACAATGTGCAAGTGAGGTCATCACATCACCCTTATCTTATTGTTCTTTCTTACTGTGACTCTTGCCATGTGAGGAATTCTGCAAGTGATCAAGATACAAAATTTTGACAACTGTGACTAACTTTTTTGCTGCTTTTTGCCTCATATACAGTACAGTAAGGCCTCTGAACATACCGCTAGTGATGTGCCTGGTACAACTCCAAAGTGGACAAGGAAAGTGATATGTTCAATGTAAAAAGTAGATTTATTTGACCTTATACACAATGAAAGTGCAGCATCCATTTTAGCATCATCGAGTCAACAATGCACACCATAAAGTAAAATGTAAATATGTTTCTGATGTATAACATGCCTTCTTTTTTTTAATCTTGAAATAGTCAATATAAGAATTAGGGTGCCTCTCAAGGGTCTCCCCCTAAATCCACTTTTCCCATAAGCCTAGTCCCTTGCCAGCCATAGTTTTAGCAATCATAGGGTCTTCCAGGAACATAACTCCCATGGTAGGCAAAGGACTGCTGTACAAAAACGTCATCCAATATAAAATACATATATCCTTTCAGCTGTATAACAAAAATCAAAACTCCACTAATACACGAGCATTGAAAGCTTTACAGGTAAAAGCTGGAAAATTCCAATTCGCAAAAAATGTAAACCTTTAAATAAACCAAACATGTAATGAAGGACTGTTGACTGAGCAGTAATGCACATTTTATAGCAAAAGTATTCAAAGGACAATTAGCATTCTCAGATATAAAACATGTTTTAATCACATTACTTAATATACATAAACCATTTCTCATTATTCTATCTGCTTGGCAGCAACTTTACTATAAGTTAGCAACAAGAGACATATATAGAATAAATTTTAAAATCACACTCCTTGTCATTGTACTCTTTAATCTAGTGAATGGACAATATAAATATATAGTAGTCTTCCAGTCAAGAAAATTTATTCCCCAGAGAAAAAAATCGGAAGGTCCTTGGAGACATTGGGCTTTCAACTTCTTGTTACAAAAGAGTTTAAACAAAAATCAAGATATCTCAGAATACATCTCATCTAATATATTAATCATGCTGCCACATGAAACTCCCCAGTGCCAAGTTAGTGAGTCATGACCCTGATAGGCACAGAGGTTTGGTCTCTTGTCACATGTTCCCCAGTCAGTTATTATGTTTAATAATTTCTGGGTAGGTCCCAGGATACAGGTGGTTACTAACATTTGGTGCTGACAGAGCACAGTCACTCGTCAGTAAGTTCTGTTTCAGCAGGTGAGTTTCCAGGATGCAAGTTTGATGTTCTTTGGTTAACTCATGTATTTTCAAGTATGTTGGAAAGGAGGAGCATAAGAAAAAGATCTGGTTTGAAATGAATGGTTTGTTACCATCAAATAATAAAAGCTAATAATCATTCTTGCAATGGGCAGGTGCCAATGGCCAATGGTGTGAGGTATTAAATAACTGAAGAGAACTGTCAATGAGTTGCACAGTGATGGTCAAGCAGATGAAGCCCAACAACTCTGGTTATGCAAATCAGATAAACATCCCTAAATCAATGTTCTGAAGTCTTAACACAGAGCTGAAACTGCGTCTCAGTTAATCGAATTGACTATATTGGTGTGCATAATGATAGTAACCACTTGATATTATCGCACTCTTGGCCATTCCAATTACTAGCAAAAATGCATGCTATTAACCATATTTCTGCATACTATGAACATGGACTGGACTCAGCGTTTGCAGTCTTCAACCCACCTACATCTACAATAGATTATCAGGAACCAAACATCTACTCAATAATGCCTGATACAGTTGCTGAGTTGGTTATGGAAACCATAAGGCAGGAGCTAAAGGATGCTGATTGTTTTTGACTACAGATTGTTGGTTCAGTTGATAAGTGTTCAGTCAACAACAAGTCTATTACAGCTAATTACCTTAACTTAGTTAAAGATAGAGATACAAAAAATATTTTCTGGGTGCACACCATTCAGACAAGAATGGAGCTGAAGTTTTAGATGCTGTTCTTATCAATTTGACAAACTGGTATTGGGGAATTTCAGAACAGAAGTTGACTAGACTGACAGCAGTTGGTTAAACTGCCAACACTGGTAATGAAGATGACCTCTAGGCCAAGTTAAAAGCATTTTGAGAGAGAGATGCATCTGGCTTTTGTCTAGATTTTATGTGTAACACAGATCTGACACAGCATTTTCTAACCCAGAATCATCAGTAATGGAAATCAAGCATTGGAGAACCAGTCTCAAAGATATGACTTCACTTTACAGAGGTTTGGCAACTGGAACCTATGAATTGGAAAAGATTGCAGAGGAGGCTGGTTCAAAGTTCTACATGCCTTCAGAACACTTTGAAGTTCTTGGTCGAACATCTAGTTAATCGGTCTGGGAGAATTTTTCAACTATAAGAAGACACTACAATTCTTTATCAACTCACAAGAATAGAATGTAAAATGAGACTTGAGACTGTGGAAAGAAGGTGGAGACCAAAAGTATACTCAATACTGATGCTAGACTTGTCATCTTTTTGAAAAACTTCAAAAAGTAAAAAATCAACTCACTGTAACACTGGAATTGCTCAAACAGTGGCTCTTGATTCTCTGTGATGGCAAATATGGCAAGTGTCAGGACCAAAACTTCAAAAAGTAAAAAATCAATGACAACTCTCTGTGACAATGAAGTTGTTTAAACACTTGCTCTTGCTTCTCTATGATGGCAAACATGAAAAAAAAATGAAAAAGACAGCTGTACATGTAACTGATGATGGTGAAAAAAGAAAGGTTTACAATTCTCTTGTTATGATAAAGCAGTGTTTAGCAAGTGTCTGGACCAAAACTGTACTAAGTGTAAAAGAATGTTTAACTCAAAGACTTGACAAGTACCAAGAAGACAATACAAAGTGGATGAAGATGTTTCTTGAGGCAAGAAATGCTAAGCAGATGACTGACTCGACAAGAGATGTGGTGGGACTTTTTGAGAACTCTCTCATTCAGTACTCTGAAATTATACCGGAAAACTACATGTGTTACAAAATTTCCATGAGTGAAACCATTTTTTCTTAGTTTTCCAAGTTAGTGTAGGCTTCCATAACACTAACTCCTCACAGTGTTACACAGTCTTGTGTAACAAGGTTTGAAGGGCCCTAAACACAGTAGATACTTAAAGAGCAGTACTACCAGTCATATGTACATTGCACTTAACAGTACAGGAACTGTACTCATGAAAGAGCAGATATAGGTTTCCAAAACAGAAATGTACAAAAAAAAACAAGATTTTGTGAAAAAGTACTTTGTTAAAGGCAACATAGTTTGAGTAAACTGTAAGAACATCTTTTCTGTATAATATGCTTTATGAAACCATGAATATACTTTGTTTAAATAATTAAACTTTATTCTATTTCATTTTTTAAACTTTATTCTACTCCATTTTTGCATTCTACACCTTTATGGTCATGTCTATTGCACATTAACTTAAAGAGTGAGTGAGGAAAGATTTACAAAAAGGGTATATGTGTCACAGGTGGAGGAAACAAGGAGAAGCCGGAGACCAAATTGGAGGTGGAAGGATGGAGTGAAGAAGATTTTGAGCAATCCAGGCCTGAACATACAGGAGGGTGAAAGGTGTGTAAGGTATAGAGTGAATTGGAACGATGTAATATCCCAGGTTCAATGTGCTGTCAATGGATTGAACTAGGGAATGTGAAGTGTCTGGGGTAAACCATGGAAAGGTCTGTGGGGCCTGGATGTGGAAAGGGAGCTGTGGCTTTGGTGCCTTACAAATGACAACTAAAGACTGAGTGTGAATGAATGTGGCCTTTTTTGTCTTTTCCTGGTGCTACCTTGCTGGAGGGGGGAAGGGGGATGCTATTTCATGTGTGGCTGGGTCGCGACAGGAATAGATGAAGGCAGCAAGTATGAATATGTACATGTGTATATATGTATGTCTGTGTATATATATGTATGTATACAATGAAATGTATATGTATGTATATGTGTGTGTATGGGCGTTTATGTATATACATGTGTATGTAGGTGAGTTGGGCCACTCCTCATCTGTTTCCTTGCGCTACCTCGCTGATGCGGGGACGGCGATTAAGTATAATATATATGAGGGGATGGGCCATTCTTCGCATTTCCTGGCACTACCTTGCTGACACGGGAAACAGCGATTATGTATAATATAATAATAACAATAAATGTTTTCAATCCATATTGATGATGTAGACAGTGGGTAGCTTTTTAGACAGATGTTGGGACAGAACAGCAACACAACATACCATGAAATTAAGATTTGTTAAAAACATGAAATAAGGTACTTCTACAGAGTGGTGGATGGAAGGAATAGAACCCAAACTGGGAAACAGTAAATGCAGATAGTATATAACAAAAGTGTAAAGTTGTATGACACTAAGTTGGTAGTCAGCCAATGACCTGGGAGGTATATTACCAGACCTACCCACCTGGGTATCAGGAGGGTTAGTGACATCTGCTTAGTGAGCAAGCACTTTAGTGGTTGTCACTAACATGTAGAATACTGGCATTCTGTCCACAAACATACAATCTCTCCTTGTTTTATTTAAAACTTGACAACACTTAACTCATGCAGCTCATTCTTTGTAACTCTACATCTTCCTGCAGTGATCACTATTTGCAAGCCCTGCTTCTTGGCAAAATGGTAGAAGTAGATAGAAGTAGTATGTAGGAAGATAGGAAGATCTAGGCAGGAGCATTAGACAGAAACATTAGGAAGTAGTAGATAGAAGCAGTCATCAGGAACATTAGGTAGGAGCCTCTGCAAACACTGTGCTAGACTTGCCCTATGCCAGTGGCCTGTTAAGGGTGAGGCACTAAAGGCTACAGTGTGGCACTTAAGTTCTTTAGTTACTAAGACTCTGTTGCTGTGGCCACCCCTTTGAGAGAGTTCCAATTGGAACAAGCATATGAGGTGTAGACAGATAGAAATGATAGTAAATAAGGTATGAGAGATGGGGTCCCATGAGTGTAAAACTCCATTCTTGTACAATTAGGTAGTTAAATATGCACTCTTAATAAAAAACAGCCCTAAATTTCAAGAAATACTGTGCTGGTAGGTGGCCCATTCAAACAATACATATTGGGAAGAGTGATTGTAGGAAAGATGCACACAGTGGTGTAGATAATATATAATTTTCCAAAGAATTTTAACCCTTTGGATGTGACCATCAACAAAAGCCTTTTAACAACTGAGTGCGATGATTGACTATAGTCTCTTCCATCAAAAATTAATCCCTTTACTTCAGCAATCTTCCATTTTCTCTGAATCATGAAATGCAAACCAGAATCTGGTAGTTTCTCCATTCCCCAAATGACCACATTAAACAATATGTAAAAGAAAAGCAAGCAATCACCTGTAATCCATGCAATCATTTCACCATATGTTAGGTATATTATGGACATCATAATATGTTCTGTGAATATTTATTGTGTATATTTCTGCTCCATAAAGGAGAATATTCTAATAATTTACAATGTTTTGACAAGAGATAAGTGGAGGTGTGTCTTAAATCCTGACAAGCATCCCTTCAACCCAAAGCTTCTATTCAAAAGTTTTCTCCCATTCTTTCCATGACACAATGAGTGGGAAGAGGAAGACGGTCCTAACAACAGAGGAGACAGGTGATGATGGCCTCAGACTCGTAGGTGTTTCTTGGTATTATTATAAAGCAACAACTCAGTCCAAATCTTGATTGTAGTTTTTACTTTTCTAAGTTGGTTCAAAATGTTTTGTGCAATTTTATGATGTTTTATTCATACCTATAAAAGAAAAAATCAAATTAGACGTTTTGACATCAAGTGAGCTTGGGGTTTTAAAGTCTCACTTTTATGAGAAAATATAAAATATTTTTTATTAACATGCTTTCTAAAGAAATTTAATGCGAGATGTAGAAACCTCTTTTTCTTTTTTGTTTTGAGTTAGAAAAGTAGTACAAAAGTTTGTTGTGTACTTACATTTTCTAATAGCAAAATAGCATCAATAGGGAATGTCCATAAATTCTACATATGTATCTATCTACCTATTTATATCTCTCAACCCGTTCCCTCTAGGAGCTCCCATCAAGGGGTGGCTACGGCAAAAGAGTCTCCACTCATCCCTGTCCTTACATGCTTCCCTTGCATACACCATTCCATGCATTATTCCTCTGTTTCTCTTCTTCCAGTATTCCTCCACCCTATTTGATCATGTCACAGGTGATCTTTCACTCACACTAACCCCTTTAATTATACTATTGTACACTATCCTTGTAAACTTCCAGTATTCCATTCTTTCCACATGTCCAAACCACCTCAAAGTATTACATTTCACCCATTCTACCACTCCACAATTCATTCCCTTTGCATTCCTTGCTATAACACATCTCTCATACACCCTTTCATTTCTTTCTCCATTTGATCTAGTCACAACACATGCTCTTCTCAAATAGCTTATTTCCACAGCCTGGATTCTCGATCTCTCTGCCTCATTCCATGTCCATGTTTTGGCTGCATAGATGAGGGGTGGGAGGACTATGCTGTCCCTTAATCCTCTCTTAACTTCCACATTTACACCTCTACCCTTCATTATTCTATTAAGGGACCCAATGACTCTTCTACCCTGTAAAGCTCTCTCCCTTATCTCTCATTCAATATCACCACACTTACCCAAGACAGCTCCCAGATACTTAAATTCCCTCACTTCAGGCATTTCCCCCCAGGGCCACAGCACAATTTAGTACACTTTCTTCTTTCACTCTATATGGTTTTACAAAATCTATACTTTCACTCCATTTCCTTTTAAACGCCATTGCTTTACTTTTACTTGCATTTCCCTTCAATCTCCTCCACTTACACACATCATAAAACACATTTACAACCTTCTGCAACTCCACTTCACTCTCCGCAAACAACACAGTATCATCCGCAAATGGCTTGCCACCATATCTCACCGCCACACTCCATCTCTGCTCCCCTTTTTCCTAGTTTTGTTTTCATCTTTCTTATCACTCCATCCATATATATATATCAAAAAGCCATGGTGACATCACACAGCCCTGCCTCACACCTTTATGTATCCCAAAACTTTCGCTCAGCTTTCCATCCACTCTCATACAAGCATTTGCTCCTCCACAGAAGGCTTTTACACAATCCAACAGTTGTACCCCATAACATATTTCGTAAGCACATTCTACAAAGCATTCCACTGGACTGTCATACACTTTCCTCAGATCCATAAAAGCTTCATACAACTTCTTACCTTTCGCTAAATACTTTTCCATGGTCATCTCTACTACAAAAATCTGATCCACACATCCCCTACTTTTTCTAAAACCCCATTGCTCTTCGCTTATTCTGCATTCAGTCACTTTCATCACTCTGTCAGTTCATATTCTTGCGTACACTTTTCCTGGTACGCTTAACAGACTTATTTCCCTATAATTGCTACATACATCCTTCATACCTTTTCCTTTGAATAAAAGAGCAATAATAGCTTTCACCCAATGCTCAGGCACAACCTACTGTTTCCATGCTAAATTACATATAAGATGCATCTACTCTATCACACTTTGTCCTCGATACTTCAGCATTTCAGCCATAATCCAATCCACTCCAGGTGCCTTTCCTACCTTCAGTCTCATCACTGCCCTTCATACCCCCCTCTTTGCTATAGGCCCCTACTCTTGTATCCTCTTCCTTTCCTCCACCATACCCATGCAAGTAACAACTGCTGCCTCCCCTTCTCCCACAGTCACCAGTTCTTCAAAATACTCTTGCCATCTTCCTTTCACTTCCTCATAACAGAGCATGAAGAGGGTTAATGAACTGAGGCAAATATACAATGATAACAATGAAGGACAATCAAGATGATATGTGAGGCAGTAAAACATGCAGCTCTCAGAGATGTTAAAGTATTAATACTAGGGAATTTCAATTATAATGAAACTGAATTTAGATTTCTACAGAGACAGTCATGGAGATAAAAGTTGTTAGTGTGTAAGAGGAAAATTTCCTATACCAAAATGACATTCAGCATGCTTAGCTCAGAGGGACTGAAACACCGTCATTACCAGCTAGCTCTTATCTTCACACATAGTAGAATGAATATTGGGAATATGCTATACGATATAAAAACTGAAAAGTGATTATGTAATGCTTGAAGTAGACTGTATAGTAAAGTCAGATGCAAAAAGAGCAGAGATGAAACAGGATTGATGAAGTAATCCAAAAATCAACAATTTATGTGGTAAAATTAAGTGGGAAATGATGTTCAGAGGTGTGGTTCAATAAAAGATGTCAAAAAAGCAAAGGAGCTTAATGATTCTCTCTGGCAAATATATAAGTGGCATCCCAGCAAGAACGTATTTGAACGATGTAAGAGGGCAGGGAACAAATACAGTAGGATAAGAAAAGATGAAATACAAGAACAGGAGGTTCCAGCCCTCCATTCCACTCCCTTTAAATTGCCTTATATGACACACTGGGGTGGAGGCAAGAGTCTGGAAATCCTCTTTTCCTGTATTATTTCCAAAAGAAGGAAAAGATATAGTGGCCAAAGAAGAAATTTTCTCCTAAGGCTTGGTCATATGCTATGATACTATCTCATCTCATGGGAAATGGCAAAAATACATGAAAGATTAAAAAAAAAAAAAAGAAAAATGGAGTGAATTAGAGAGGAGAGGTTAACATATGTGTCAGAAGCAAAGGGGACATGGAAAAGGATTGAATTAAAAAGATTTTGAGTGATCGGGACATGAACATGCTGGAGGGTAAAAGTTATGCATGGGATAGAATGAACTGGAACGATGTGGTATACAGGAGTTGACATGTCATTAGACTGAATCAGGGTATGTAAAATAGCTGTGATAAACCAGGGACAGTTCTGTGATGCCTGGTTTGGACAGGGAACTGTCATTTTAGCACTCTGCACATGACAGTGAGAAAATTAATGTTAGCAAATGTGACCTTTCTTTATCTGTTCTTGGCACTACCTCACTACAGCGGAAAATGAAGTATGAAATTCGTTTTTCATACTTGATTGCCGTGTATTTTATATTACAATCCTTGTTTTCTCAATTTTTATACTATGTATTATGAATCCTTATACCATATAATAAAGTAGAAATCTGAAAGAAAGCAAATCTGCAAGAGAAAGGAAAATGCTATTTAGCTTTTTTTTTTTTTTTGCTGATTTGAGAGTAGGATTAGCTGGAATGCAGTTTCTAACCTGGTAATACTGTTTGTAGCATTTCTGTTGTGATGGCATTCCTAGAGATTAATGTGATCAGACTGGATGTTGTGAAATAAGACTTACACAACCAAACTGGCAGGATAATTAACTTTACACTATTTTTTTGAAAGTGTTGTATGGTGACTTGTATAACACATCAACCATTATTCGAGTATACCTGATACCAATAATGTGACACGCC